>CM021102.1:415541397-415622488 GCA_007115665.2 Sequoiadendron giganteum | reverse complement strand
AGAAGGTATGCCATTATCCCCAGGTGAACCTCAAGGTATATCTTCTTCTCCACCCTCGATCGAAGGTACACAATCTATCCCACCTCAATTAAATATTGATGAAATTCCTAATGTTGAGATGTATGTACCTAGGAGAACACCTAGAATTTTGCATAGAAAGCCAAAGTATTTGATTAATATTGATGATGAGATTTTGCAGCACATGGAAGGTAAGATTTCAAGATGCACTTGTAGAAGATATGCTGATAAGATTTGGGAATGATTCTTTGAAAGGCTAAATGAGACTGCAAGATGTCAACTATTTGTTGATATGATGCGGGGTGTAAAGTATAGGAACATCATGAAGACTCTTGGGTTGAGAACATCGAATGCATCGAGTGAAGACACTATTGTGAAGAATCTAATGGATGCTTATGAGAGTGTGGGTAAGACCTCATGCTCAAAGGATAGTAATGTCACCCGACGTGTCATTACATCAACTTTGGTAAGCTGTCAAACAAAGAGAGCTCGTCTAATTAAAAAGACTAGTGAACAAACGAGAATTAGTAGAAAAACTTTATCAAGAGTATTAGAAGAATAACACAAGGCTGTCTCCAAATCAAAGGGATGTGGTAAGAAGGAGAATCGGTAGTCGGAATCGTGAGCCACATCTAAAGCATTTTTTGGATATGACTCAAACCCAATTTTTTCAAAAACTTGAAAATGATTATCCTCAAATTAGTATTTCTCAAATATTTTTTGAAATGCTTAAGCCTTTTTATGTCAAGATAAATCACACATGCACTACTTGTTGTTGTAGAATACATATTGATTTTTCTAACCATTTTGATGTTTATCGTTCTATATGTTTAGATTTGCATACTAATGATGTTTTGCAGGATTGTGGCATAGAAGCCCCACCAAAATCTTCAAGAGAGTTCTTAATGAAAAAAATTATTCGAAATAGAGGATGGCCAGATATTCTATAGGACAACATGCTTGGATGGTTTATGCGAGCGTTGCGGTGGCTTCCAGCTTATGCCAATGTTTCAACATATGGAAAGCACAGATGAGGTGGGACAAAAACTAGTAGAGTTCGAGAAGTATAAAATAGTGGCATATGCTACAAAAGATGGGTCTCAAGCAAAAAGGTGTGATTTAGTTATTGAGAAGATTCCAGTGTACCAATTTATGACCACATTTCGTGATAGTATACTGTCTGAGTATGCAATGCATACCCATAGAGCCCGATGGTTGGACACGCAATTCAAGCTATGCAAGGACACCTTTCCAGTTGAAAGCATAGTATCCATGGTTGACTTTGTAGAGAATTACACTCTACAACCACAACATGAGGTGCAGTCACAGTATTACAACTCCACACAAGTTTTGATATTTGTGCACATAGCATCAATACACGAAAGATGGCATGTTTTTGTTCTTCATGTACAATGCAAGACTGGAATGATTGTGAGTCAGGGGAGTGGGTTGACAAATGGTTCACAAGTTATCTTAGCCCACTTCACACGTATCACCCTCCGACGACATTGGAACTGACACAGATAGAAGCATTGGTCGACTTTGGCCACATATCAGATCTAGTTCAAGGAGGTGATATATCTACTTTCTTAGTTGTTGAAATTCCATATCGTTAGATCTTACTTTGTACTGTATTCATAATGTTGACAAATTTCAAGAGATTTTTTGCACATATCAATGCAGGGCATGTTTATGTAGTTATTGCAGATGAAGACAATGAAGAGGGAATAGACTATTACTTGTGTCATTGCGTTGAGACCAAAAAGAAATTGGAGGCCCCAGTTATAGATGGAGAAAACACCGAATACCCTACAGGCTCAGTTGTGGTTACTGGAACATGGCTTAGAAGGTACCCACATTCAAGTGTTAAACATTGGCTATTTCAGGACTTTGACATGCATCATAATATTCTTCATTACTTGATGCTTGTCATGGCATCCAATGTTAATTTGACCAAATATGGTGGTAGACCTTTGAACAAGACGTTATGGAAGGTCCGTGAGTTTGACCATGAGGCAATACTTGACACAATAAAGAGTAGAGCAAACCTGAATGGTTCGATGGATTAATTTGTAAGTATATGCACATTGGTTCTTATTAACTTATACTTGTATGCACATTAATTTGTTTGATTCCAATGCTATCATCTTCTTTTATAATGATTGGTGTCGCCTTGCAAAAAATGCAGATATATGAACCTTCCAAGAGAATGTCAGCCAAAAAAGCAATGCAACATCCTTATTTTGATGCCTGCATGCAAGATCTATAAGTGCCTTCCATCCATTTTTATTTCATTTCCATTTTGGATGCTCTTTATTTTTCTCTTTTACTTTGCGTATTTGTAAGTAAACTACTAAAAATTGATTGATCTTTCATTGTAGAAAATGCTGATTTAAGAGCCATCAAAGAGAATCTCATCCAAAAAAGCAATGCAACATACTTATTTTTATGATTTTGAAAAATCTCAATTTTGATTTCAAGTCATTATAAGAGAGCGTGTGAAGCTTAGCGAGGGAATCTCAAGTTACTCATTTGAAGTTAACCTCATAATGAGCACCTATGATGTAGACATTTAAAGAGAATCTTGAATGTATGAGTGACATTGTAAAAGATCTGAGAGAATGAAGTGCCAGAGGCATTGTAATAAGATTTAATTACATAATGAGATATATTCAAATATTGTAAGGTTGGAGTTCATGTTTGGTGTAGCAGCACCCTGTTTCATAAATGCCTTGAGTAGGAAAACTTGCAAACTTTGAATTTTGAAATGTAAACAATGTGAAAAGTCATATAAAGGTCATGTAAACAATTTGTAGACATTTTTTTGAAACTTGTGTGACCAAGCGGACTGTTCCAACACGTCTGAATAGGTATGTTTACACTATCGATGGTCCTCTTTTGCACCAAAACACGTAGAATCGCTCTGAGCTATGTTCCACCGGATCGATCCCTTAAGGGTCCAAAGTGCAAAATGGCTGCAAACTTCAACATGCTATTACTCAAATACCGTGACACTTAGAAACTTCTCATCTGATCCTACAGAAAGGTGTTGGGCCCCTCTAGAAAAACCTCTCTCGGTTTTGGCTATCTTTGAGTGGTTTTCTTGTGGTGGCGGATTTTCAATTGATGGAAAAAGCATCAAATGCAAGCAGTGCAAAGTTGCAAAGTGGTGCAACTTCCATTCTACAACTTATGTGACCAAGTGGACTATTCCAACATATCTGAATAGGTATGTTTATGCTAGGCATGGTCCTCTTTCACACCAAAACACGTGGAATTGCTCTGAGCTATGTTCCACCGGATCGATCCCTTAAGGGTCCAAAGTGCAAAATGGCTGCAAACTTCAGCATGCTATTACTTAGATACTGTGACACTTAGAAACTTTTACTCTGATCCTACAGAAAGGCATTGGGCCCCTCTAGGAAAACCTCTCTCGGTTTTGGCTATCTTGGAGTGGTTTTCTCGTGGTGGCGGATTTTCACTTGATGGAAAAAGTGTCAAATTCAAGCAGTGCAAAGTTGCAAAGTGGTGCAACTCTCGCTCTGCAACTCGTGTGACCAAGCAGACTATTCCAACATGTCCAAATAGGTATTTTTATGCTAGGCATAGTCCTCTTTCACACTAAAACACGTAGAATCACTCCGAGCTATGTTCCACCGAATCGATCCCTTAAGGTTCCAAAGTGCAAAATGGTTGCAAACTTCAGCATACTATTACTCAGATACCGTGACACTTAGAAACTTCTCATCTGATCCTATAGAAAGGCATTGGGCCCCTCTATAAAAAACTCTCTCAGTTTTGGCTATCCTAGAGTGGTTTTCTTGTGGTAGCGGATTTTCACTTGATGGAAAAAGTGTCAAATTCAAGCTGTGCAAAGTTGCAAAGTGGTGTAACTTTCGCTCTGCAACTCATGTGACCAAGCAAACCATTCCAATGCATCCGAATAGGTATTTTTATGCTAGGCATGGTCCTCTTTTGCACCGAAACATGTGGAATAGCTCCAAGCTATGTTCCATCAGATCGATCCCTTAAGGGTCAAAAGTGCAAAATGGCTGCAAAATTTAGCATGCTATTACTTGGATACCATGACACTTAGAAACTTCTCATCTAATCCTACAGAAAGAAATTGGGCCCCTCTAGAAAAACCTCTCGGTTTTGGCTATCTTGGAGTGGTTTTCTCGTGGCGGTGGATTTTCACTTGATGGAAAAAGTGTCAAATTCAAGCAATGCAAAGTTGCAAAGTGGTGCAACTTTCACTTGGAAATTCATGTGACCAAACTAACTGCTCGAATGCATCCAAATAGGTATTTTTATGCTAAGAATGATCTTTTTTTTCACTGAAACACGTGGAATCGCTCTGAGCTACGTTCCACTGAATCGATCACTTAAGGGTCCAAAGTGGAAAATGGCTGCAAACTTCAGCATGCTATTACTTGGATACCATGACACTTAGAAACTTCTCGTCTGATCTTATAGGGTTGCATTGAGCCCCTCTACAAAAACCTCTCTCGGTTTTGGCTATCTTAGAGTGGTTTTCCTATGGTGGCAGATTTTCACTTGATGGAAAAAGCATCAAATGCAAGCAATGCAAAGTTGCAAAGTGGTGCAACTTCCATTCTACAACTTGTGTGACCAAGTGGACTATTCCAAAATGTCCAAATAGGTATTTTATGCTAGGCATGGTCCTCTTTTGCACCGAACACATGGAATCACTCCGAGCTATGTTCCACCGGATCGATCCCTTAAGGGTCCAAAGTGCAAAATGGCTGCAAACTTCAGCATGCTATTACTTGGATACCATGACACTTAGAAACTTCTCATCTAATCCTACAGAAAGGCATTGGACCCTTCTAGAAAAACCTCTCTCAGTTTTGGCTATCTTGGAGTGGTTTTCTTGTGGCAGTGGATTTTCACTTGATGGAAAAAGTGTCAAATTCAAGTTGTGCAAAGTTGCAAAGTGGTGCAAATTTCGCTCTGCAACTCATGTGACCAAGTCGACTATTCCAGAATGTTTGAATAGATATTTTTATGCTAGGCATGATCCTCTTTCACACAAAAATACATGGAATCGCTCTGAGCTATGTTCCACCGGATCGATCCCTTAAGGGTCCAAAGTGCAAAATGGTTGCAAACTTTAGCATGCTATTACTTAGATACCGTTATGCTTAGAAAATTTTTGTCTGATCCTATAGGATCACATTGACCCTCTCTACAAAAATCTCTCTCAGTTTTGACTATCTCGGAGTGGTTTTCCAGTGTTGGCGGATTTTCACTTGATGGAAAAAGCATCAAATGCAAGTACTGCAAAGTTGCAAAGTGGTGCAACTTTCATTCTGCAACTTGTGTGACCAAGCAGACTATTTCAACACACCCAAATAGGTATGCTTACACTAGGCATGGTCCTCTTTTGCATCGAAACACGTGGAATTTCTTTGAGTTATGTTCCACCAGATCGATCGCTTAGGTTGGAGGAGTCTAAAGTTGCAAATTTGTAAGTTGCTTAAAGCAACAAATTTGAAATGATATTGAATGTCCCACTTAGCACTCATTGCATCTAGGTGATTCTCATAGAGGTGAGGCACTAGGCCTTCCTGAGAGGTCACCCATTGCAGTATACTCCATCTCAAGCGCTTAACCATGAAGTGTTCTCCCCAAGGTTAAGCCCACTTAGCTTGCAACCCCATTTGCAGAACCTTCAGCAAGTGTTGTGCCTTATGAAACATTCATTATAGAGCCCCTTTAGCTCATCAATTGATAAGTAGGAGGTATTTTCTACAATGTGTCAAATTGTGATATTGCTATCAGGATTCCATTGAGCAGTCATTTGTAGCATTAGATATAGCTCTAGCTTCTACAATATTGCACATGATTGCAAATAGTTTCAAAGATCTAGATGACATCAATAGTTCACATTACTCAAGAAGGATGAATATCTTAAAGACATTTGCAGAAATTAGGACAAGTAACCTTCTTGTGGACTTAGGGTTGCAATATTTGATCTACAACATGTTCCACCATTTCTTCAATAGGATCAAGAACACACATAATGAAGGTGTGTTTGTAGCCATGAAATATTATGGTTCGAACTATCCAGAAGAGTGATGTTTTATCTCGACCAACCATATCTATACCATGGTTTGTTTGGAAACAAGGATGGGTTCTCTCTTCATCGGCATATACATTATTCCTCGATGTGTTCACACTAGTGTTACAAGACTAGGACTCGCCTCAAACTTGACAAGCCATTTTTTGACTTGGACTCGGGCTCAGAGCCCAGACTCGACAAATAGAAAAACCTAAGAAATTCAAAGATTTGTAAGGATTTAAAACTTGTTTCATGCACCCTTTAATAAATAAACCTTAAAGACACAATAGCATCATCAAATAGAAATTACTATGATCCCATACACAAACATACATCAATCACATAAGTTTAAGCACAAATTTTAGCTGAAGGAAATAAAACATTTAGATATATAAATATTGTGATATTGCTATTAGGATTCAATCGTGTAGTTTTACAAGTCAAACTCATTGACCCATGATTCATCAGTAGTGGTTCACAAGAACCCATCTCTCATGATAATGAATGGTTCATAAGGAGGAAGATAAATCTACATACATTTCTTCTATCAAAAATGAGATAAGTGCTTGGTTTCATTAAGGTCATGAGACAACCATTAATGAGGAGTGGATACATGAAGAACTAATGGAGAATGATAATGGCTTCAAACTTGCTATAAAGGAATTTTTTTTTGTTTCAATGATGCAAGAGGTTTTTAGTTTCACTACCAAAATGAGCCTATGAAGAATGCATGTGAAACTCCTTTTGACCTTGAGGGTGATCTTACTCCATCTCAAGGATCATGCATTGAGGATGACATAGATCAATGCTAGGGCTAACCAATTAATAATTATACACATGAATAAGTAAAACATGTACATGTCAATAAGGGAAGTACAAGTACTCAAAAACACGTAAGCCTCAAAAAGTATACACATGAATACATAGTATACACAAATTAAAACAAAGTATATGCACAAATATAAGGTATATGCATGAAAACATGTAAGCCAAAAAGTATACACTCGAATGCACATAAGTCACAAAGTATACACGTAAGTTGTAAAGTATACACTTGAATACATGTAGCTCATATCTATTGAACCATCAATTTAGAATGCAAATATGGATAGGCATCGATAAAAGATATTTGTATTAACCAAATATCCATGTAGGCATACATCAATATATGTCGATATAAGTATGAAATATACGTACAAAATAGCCATATAGGCTTACGAGAATGCCATCTAGGCATACAATGTCAAATATGTCCAATAAAAAAAATGTGCAAAACTGCCATGCAGGCATACAACAAAGGACTCTGGAATCAAAAGAAATTTGCTCTCCATGCCCTGGAAATAAAATCTTTCCCTTTCCTTTTTGCTCAGATGGCGATAGGTCTATCACTCATTTTTGTTGAGCTCGTGGAGTGCTCCTGCTACTCCTCCTAGGGTTTAGTTCATGGTGAAGTTTTAACTATTCAAATAAGAAGTAAAGACATGAATATATAGAAATTACATTATAAAAAATGATATATTTGATAAAATAATCACTTACAACCATCTCACAATCTCTCTCCACGAGGGAAATATTCTCACACCCATGCTCAGGTGTGCTCAAGCCCTGTATAAACCATACAAATATAAATTAAACTATGTGAATCAATAATGGTTTGATTTTTCACTAACTAACATCTATAACAACAAATGTAAATTGAAATTTACTAATTTACCTCATACCTCTTCTATCAGAGCCATCAAAAATTGTATAGTAGATGTCACACCAATATCCATTGCCCTCGTCACATTCGGAGGTGTATCGTCTCGCAACAACTGAAAATAAAACAACAAATTATTCAACGTAATCAACGATGTGCATGTATAAACTACACAAATCTATTAAGTACTTGATTCATTAGTTAAACTCTGTATTCTATTACCTGCGTGAAGGTTTGAGTAAATCCACCGCCACTGGGAAGTGTTCCATCAATACCTCCAATATTAGTCTGTTCAACATCCAAAATTGCATATTAAATTACCATTCATAAAACAATGCCACTAACATGCAATAAATTTATAATTGTTTAATAGTTACATACCCTAGCGATAGGTGTACTGTAGAAATAGGTTGGTGGGGGGCCGATGTATCCAGTCTCAACACTATGACCCTGCAATTTTATTAAAATCATAAAACATTTTTAGTTAATCTTGCATTTCAAAATTGAAATTTAGTAAATTAAATTCAATGAACACATGCACTAACTTTTACCTGACTATCAATGCCATATGCCTAATGCAAAATGTCAACTACCCTCTCCATCTCCATAGCTGCAGATGGATTCTGCGTACTAGTCCCTTGAGGGTCGGTGGGGTCATGGGAACAAGTAGCCCCACAAGATTGACACACATGTGTTCGGAGGCCACCACTCGAAGACTCCCTTGGATGGCACTATAGAATAGGGCTAGTATGATGGATGACACTCTGGGTCAAAGTGTTGATTGCCTACAATGTCTCTACGTCAGCAGTTTCCTTCACGACAAAAGGCATAACAACGTGCTAATGAGGTGGCCTAGTGAGAGCTCGTCTACCTTGCCATGTAGGATCTGGCTGTGCACCAAGTCTATCCTGAGCTGGCCCCCCACCTCTCCCCTGAAAATCCCTCATATCAAAATAATTTGGGATTTTGTTCAATATGAACTCACTATATAGTTTCTTAAGGAAATATTGCGGGACCTCGCAAATGTTGCACGGTGGGTAATCGAACACCATGTACCACCTATCATAAAATCTGTCCCTAATCTGTTGGTGGTGGCACCAATGGATAGGAAACCTCTTCGCATTGAGGGTAAGATTTTGATTTGTGCGTGGGTCAGTGAATAATGAGCACAAATCACCTTTTGTAATTTTTAAATCCTTCACATCCTTGTATGATAGTTTATTTGCATAATAGTCCCTAGCTGCCTACCTCCTATCTTCCCATCTAGTTATTTGTTTACTAATTGAATCTACGTTTTCTAACATATCTTTCAATGAATTTGCTAGGGTGATTCTTTTTGTGGTTGAACCATTTGGATCACTCAACCTATTGATCAAATCCTCAATTTGTTTTTTGTTGTTATCAATTTAACTCATTAAATTTTGTTGAGTGCCAGGAGGGGGTTGAGTGATTGGTGGAGGAGGTTGATGTTGTGGTTGATTTTGATCTTGAGGATTTGGTTGGTCTTCCTATTGAGGATTTTGACGATTTGCAGGTTGATTTGCATCTCCTAAAAATTCAAATACATAGATATCAAATTCAACCTAAAACTAACAAATTCAACCTAAAACTAACAAATTCAAAACAAAAACCATAGAATCCTTACCTCTCACAACTCCTCATTGTCGTGGCGCCATCATTGTGAAGAAATATGGATTTTTGGTGAAGAGATTCTCCTCCTAGAACGCAAGCGTGATATTGTGGGGTTTTTGGCCACGGGTGCAACAAAAAAACTAGTCGAAATGCAAATGAGAGATTTTCATTTTTTTCTTTTTCTTTTAACAGTCAATAATACGAGCACGTTATAATGCACTCGTGTTATGTATTTGTAGTTGCCGAGACCTAGCCTAGGTTTAATGAAGACATAACGCAAGCACGTTATAGCGTTATAACATGTTTGCATTATCGGGTTCCAAATGCATTGAAACCTTAGCCCTATGCGCTAAAATGAATTTAAATTCAAGTTTTTAAAATGGAAAAAGCGAGAAAATTTTAAATTTAAATTTGAAAAATGGCGGTTCTAGGGGTACATACTAGAGGTCCGTATGCAGCTAGATGCTAGTGGCGATGAACTCGATCAAATCTATGAGTGTGGCACGGGATCCTATCCATCTTGCTTCTTCAAGCTCTCAATTCTCACAATGCACAAGTTACAAATGAGCTCTCTTTTACCCTTTTTGACCTTTTAAGGGTTAATTAAGGGGTAATTATTGTGGCATTTATTTAATTTTTCAAATGGGCTTTAATCAAATAATCAACAATATGGCTAGACTCTAATCATTTTTTGGGAGATAAATCAAGTCATCCTCATCAAATCCAAAGATCATCAGCGTATCATTGAAAAATCATTTAATCACAAAAAAATTCAAATGATTTTTCAAAAATCATCAAAAATTGAAAAATCCCAGATTTATCTCTCGAGGGGGCATCCATTCATCATCACTAAAAAATCAAAGTCTGGGGCATGTTGAAATTATTCTTTGAAGCAATGTGTCTACACACATCACTTCAAAGAGGGGAAAAATGTATGCATGCAAAAATGGTCTGAGCACAAATTAATTAAATACTTGCTATTTAATTACGAAAATCTTAAATCCTCTACTTATAAATAAATTGTAAAATTTATTTATATAGTTCATTTCTAAATATTCTTCTTATCCAAAATCATTTTTCTTCTTAAATTAATTAAATGCACAAATTAACTAATTTGTCATTTAGTTAATATTCTCTCTTTCATTTAAATTTAAATTTTTAATTCGAATTGGTCTCCAAAATCATTTTCCTCTTAAATTGGTTAAATACACAAATTAACTAATTTGTCATTTAGTTAATTTCTCCTTTTCATTTAAATTTGAATTTTTAATTCAAATTGGCACATTTCTACATATTCTTCTAACTTCCTTCCACCTCACCTTCCACCTCACCATGTGTCACATGAAACTAAATTTTCTAATTTCTAAAATGGGATTTTCCTCAACAAACCTGTAACAAATTTGAAACCACCTTGGACACATGGCTTCTTCTTTCCTCTGATTCCCTTCAACACTTGGTAAAAGAACTTCTTATAGGGAACCACCTCCATGATTCTCTCCAACCTCTTTGTGCTCAACCATTGATGCCTCAGGATCACAATCTCGATCGTTCATCACTGCCACATCATTCCCAGCTTGGAAAATTCTATAAATAGAACACATTTCTGCAACTTTTGATAAGGATAATTTGACAAGTTTATGCTACAAAAATCTCATTGCAATTGGAGAGCATTTTAATTTGCATTTTAGCATTTTAGTTCATTTTGAGATATCATGGAATTTCCATTTTAGTATTTTATTTCTTGCATCTTTCATACATCATTATCATTAGATTTTATT
Source organism: Sequoiadendron giganteum (assembly GCA_007115665.2). NCBI lineage: Eukaryota > Viridiplantae > Streptophyta > Pinopsida > Cupressales > Cupressaceae > Sequoiadendron > Sequoiadendron giganteum. The sequence goes on along the minus strand of CM021102.1, from coordinate 415,611,276 downwards.
TTTCAATATTCACATCATTTGAATACAACAAAACTCCATCATATATCCTTTAGTATTTATCTTGAAAAACACAAAAATATAATGATGTAGGCCTTTTAGTTTGCATTGCATAATAGCTGCTCATTTCTTAGGTTGCCATTTCATAGATTTATGTGCAACAAATAATTCTGAGAGCATGGATTGAGGAATCACCAAGAATAGAGGACAATGAAATGATTTTGAATGCAGGGTTGTAATAGTTTGCTTTATTATTTCTCCTTCATTATACATAATACATTTTAATGATTGTGTGTATTTAGTTATGATTAATTACTCTCACTAACGCATTAAAACTCACACATAGTTTGTACTTTGAATTTAATCCCCTAAACCTTAGTCATTTTAAAACATATTTAGTAGTTTTAGAAAACAAAATTAGAGTACAACAATTTTGATGTTTTTTATATCTTCAAACTTTGAGTATACACACCTTGAATTACTCATCCAAGTTTAGGTCTACCTAATTTAGAGAAAAAAATGTACACTTTTGAACCCCTATTGGCCCCTAAATATTATTTAATGCCAAATATGACAATGATGGAGTCTTGTAGATCAATATTAGATTTTGGTTCATATATGAGACTCTTAACAATGCATCAAAGACTATCAATGAGGTGGTCACTTCACCATTAGATGACATGATAGCATAATTTTAAATAAAAATAATTATCATTTATACCATAGAAAGAAAAGAGGATATGAATAATAGTCAAGTGGATGGAACAAGAGGATGTAGTACCATGGAAAGGTTATCTTTAGGTAAATAAGGGTGAGAAGGGCCTTATTGATATGAAGAATAAGACCCAAAACTTAGATTTGTACATATGTGAGGAAAAGAGACAAGTGGAAAATACAATTTGTATAGAATAAACACAACCAATATGTCCATATGTCCATGAATTACTGAGAGGATTTAAAATATGGAAGGCTATAGATAATTCTATTTTATAAGAAGGCCATTTGTTAATCTTTTATCTCATTAACTAAGATACACCATTTTCCATCTAGAATATTTGGTGAAGGATTTAAAATTATTTGACTTAATAGTCATAATTTGTTTTAAGAGAAATATCTCTAGAATATAGTTCTACATATTCCATAAAGAAAAAGATTCTTGGATGGGGAGTTTAGTTCCCTTATGTTTCAAGAAATAAATTTCATTGGTCAACCTCGTCTTCTTAGTGCACACCAAGAGGAATTTTAATTAGTGTTGACTTCCCACTACAACACCTATCATTGTAGTATCTTATAAACTAACATACATTTTTTACCTCTCCATATTATTGCTCCTAAAGCCTTCCTTTCTCTCAACTACACATTTTGTGTGAACAAATTTTCCTAACCATTCTTACTATAAGCTAGAACCTTGTAGAGATTATTGTTAGAATACAATGGTGTACTTTGGGGAGGGGGCGAGGTGAATCAATATGTACAAAAATGAATCGAATTCAATTTTAATCACCAAAGTTCTGACTAATTTAAACTGATAAAGCATCAAATGTAGATAGAAAATGCAAGTGCATAACCACAACACCAGTTTTATGTGGAAACACTAGAAGGAAAAAACCACACTGAGCAAGTTGCTTGTATCTACTATCCAAATCCAACATCATAAAATGAAACAAGAATTATAATGGTTTTTATGGTTTCAACCAAGGAAGTTTACAACTCCCTATAGAATATAATACTTATAGAAAGAGGCGACAACCTCAACATACAACACTTGATGAATTTAAGTGATCAACCACCATCAAAACACTTCTTCTTAACTACCTTTTCTACCTCTAGCTCATTGCCTTTAGCTCTTACTCACACAAAAACCCTTGCTACCTTTAGCTCACTACTTCAAGCACACAATAATTGACTTCTCTACTTAACAAATATTGCTTCCTTTATCTCCTATTTTATTTACTATTATGGCTGAAAGTTTAGGCAGGAATCTAAAAAATTTGGTTGACTTTAAATCTCTTTCTGGTCTCAGACCTTCCTCGGGCAACCTGGTGTGCTCCCATCAAAAATTCGTTGATGACACTATGCTCATGGGTCAAGCTACTGTGTTTGAAGGCAAATCTATAAAACAGTTTCTTGACAAGTATGGGAGAGCTATAGGACAGTTGATCAACAATCACAAAAGTTCTTTGTTCTTTTTCAATACTCCGATTCATAGACAGGCCAAAATTGCCAGAATTTTGGGTTGTAGGGTGGATTCCTTTCCTGCCACCTACCTTGGTCTTCCTTTAAGCATGAAACCTCCTAAGTCTTTCTGGCTCTCATTGGTGGAAAGATTCAGCAAGAAGCTTGCGGGCTAGAAAGGAGCCCTGCTTAGTCAAGCTGGTAAGCTTCAGCTCCTCAAAGCCTCTCTCTAGAATATTCCTATCTATGCCCTGAGCCTTTTTAAGATTCCTGCAAAATTTGCTGAAGCCATTGAAAAAATACAAAAAAATTTCTTTGGTCGGGTGTTGAGGAAAATAAAAGACTTCCCCTTATTGACTGGAATCTTGTGTGTAGACCTAAAAATAATGGTGGTTTTGGCTTAAGAAGAATCAGAACTATCAATAAAATCCTATTAGCTAAACAAATTTGGAGAATCTTCTCTTCTTCTGGGGAGTGGATTGATATTCTGGCTAGCAAGTACTTAGAAAACAATTGCTCCTCCATTATAAAGAAGGACCCCCACATTCTTCCTAGAGGGTCTATATGCTGGAACAATTTAATCATTGGAAAATAGATTGTGGAGGATGGTATGGGTTGGAAAGTGAGGAATGGTTATCGTACCAGATTCTGGGAGGACAGATGGCTTTTCAAGGAACCCATGATAAAAATCAACTCCTTCAAAGAATGGGCTGAGAATTGCAAGGCATGGTTTGGATCTTACGTGAAACATTACAGGGTGAATGGTAATTGGGTGGATTTGTGCAGTGTTAGTCAGGTTTTGGCTCCCATCTAGTCTTCGCTGATGGCAACTTCTCTGTGTCATCCGCTTTTGCCAAGATCACTTCTTCTCTAGATCATCCTCCCTTCAGGTCTAAAGCTTGGTTCAAACATCTGATACCTAAAATTAATATCTTCTTCTGGATCCTGCTCCAAAATAAGGTGCTCAAGATTGACAACCTGTGTAAACGCGGATTTCAAATTCCAAATAGGTGTTTTCTTTGTAAGTTGGAGGCTGAATCTGTGCATCATTTATTCCTTCATTGCTCATTTGTTGATTCTCTTTGGGAAAAATTCATCAGGTTATGGAACCTTTCTTGTGTCTTCCCTTTGTCCATTGAAGATCTCTTCTCTCAATGGAAAGCCCCGACAAGGAATCCTCTGCTCAGGTTTTTTTGGGATTTATCCTTTCCTCATATTGCTTGGGGTCTTTGGAAAGAACGCAACAATAGAGTTTTTAGGGGCAAAGAAGCCTCTGTGGATATTGTCTTTGATAAAATTGTCAGATCCTTGAAGGAAAATTTTAATGCTATGGCCCAGAAGGACATGAAAACCATGAATGTGGAGCATTCGTACTATGATATAAATATTGCAAAGGAATGGAATATCAGTCTAAATTTTTCTAGTCCTGTTATGAAGGCCAAAAAGGATAGAGAGGGAGTCTGCTGGTCTTTTCTACTAAATGGGTGGATCAAAGCTAACTTTGATGGTGCGGCTAAAGGTAATCCGAGGGCGGCGGGCTATGGAGGAGTTTTAAAGGACCCCTATGGCAATTTCATTGGAGCGATTGCCTCGCCTCTTGGCTCTCAAACTAATCATCTGGCGGAGGCAACTGGCACTTATCACATCATAAATTTAGCTCTAAGCCTTAACATTAAAAATCTGTGGCTTGAAGGAGATTCCAAAAACATAATTGACTGCCTCCGTGGCAAGTCTCCCCCCTCGTGGACCATCAACTTGTGGATTGAGGAAGCCATATTGAACTTGGTTAAACTTGAAAAAGTTAAAATATCACACGCTTATAGAGAAGCCAATGCTATTGCAGACTTTTTTGCTAATGAAGGAGTTAGGAGTAAAGAAGTGCGTACCTGGCTAAATATTAGCGATCTTAACTTTAATGTCTATGCCCTATTAAATTATGATAAATCACATGGAAAAGCGATGTGCTATCCCTTTAATGAGGACAGGTTGGATCTATCACATCACAATCATTAGAATGCATGGGACCGAGCACAGTGGAGTAATCTGCAAGAGAACTCCGCACACTTTGTGGGTTCTTAGATTTGGCGGGGCTAATTTTAGCAAAGTTTGTGTTTGGGTCTACCTCACTGTGTTGGCCGATATGGGAGGAGACAGAAAATGAACTGAGCCGGACAACTACGAAATACACATGAAAAATGGCAAGGTTTAGAACAAGATTAAAAGTGGAGGATTGATCCCTTTCCTGGAGAAGCTTCATGGCTCTGACCAGGAGGCTACGGATCTCTTTGCCAAAAATTGGAATGATGGTAAATTGACCCTATTTGGTAGGAATGTGGAACTCAGCGAAAAATCTTATTGTTGATGTTACGGGATTATCCACTGAAGGGAAGAACTTCTTTAGGGATAGGGCTTTTTCTGATGAAGTTGTGATCAGATTTCCTAAAAAGGACAAGGAAAGGCTAAGTATGGTGAAAATTGCTAACAGCTACTTCGATGTTGATTCCATAAAGGCTATTTGGAGAAAGGTCCTACGGGTCATCATGGAGTACATTACGGTGGACGGGCGCTTCACAAAAGTTTATGGCTACCACTTTGCTCTTCTCAACCATTTCCGTTACAAGGTTGATTGTGGAATATCTCCATGTGCCCACTCCTGCTATTCTGGAAACCAACCCTGTTTCTGAGAGTGATGATATTGAGTCCAATGGCTCGGAGTATTTGCCTAATTCTAGCCTGGCTAGAAATCTCCCTAGCTTGCATGTTGTTCCTTCTAGGAATCTTGGGAAAATTTGTGTTGAGCTTGAGCCTGACAGCCCATCCCTTAAGATCAGCTCTGTTGATAAGAAAACCTAGGCCAAAAGCCTTGTTTCCTATTTCAAAGATTCCTCTGAGTCAGAAGAGTCTGATGCCATCAAAACTTATCCTTGTGTTGATCCTCTGCCGGACATACACTTTAATGATAAATCCCCTATTACTCCTAACCCTGAGAATATGTGCCCTAATTTTGAAAAAGAGCCCTCTCTGGAATACCTTAACCTTGCCAAAACCAACTCCGAGTCTCACTCCAAACTCTTGGATTGGACTTTCTCTGAAATTAATGAGCTGAAAATTAAAAACTAGGCCATGCAAAGCAAGATTGATGAGATGGGTGCTAAGATTGCTGAAATGGAAAAGAAAGAAGCGGATCATAGTAACATAAATATTGACTCCAAAGCTGAGAATTTATGGAATACCATCAAAACCGTTGCTGAGCAAAACAACCGCATGGCAAGACACAATGCCATAATCATTAATGCGATGACTGAGAAGCTTGATAAAGCCCAATAGGGGTCTCTGGTGGTGGACGTGGAGGAAACTGAAGATAAAAGCCAGGATACGGAAGCTGGCATTTCCAGAAGAACCAAAGCCAATCTAAAGCGCAAGGCCCCCCTTACTCTGAATATGATTCAAACTTTCAAAAAGGGGGTTAAAGATATGCAGAATCTGGAGGCGGAGATGGAGTCTGCTCTCAATAATCTAAGTTAATGGCTGGGGCTTTCTTTGTGCTTTCAATGTTGTTCCTGTCTTCTTGACCTTTCTAGTCCTTTTTGTTTAGTTGCTACTGGTCTTTCTTCGGGCAGCTATTTTTTTGGTGGGACTTTAGTGTCCTTTTTTCTGCTTTGTAAACTTTGTGGTTTCAGGTCCTTGTAAAACCCATTTTACCCCTTTTATCAAAAACATTGCTTCCTTTAGCTCACTTCCTTTGACACACTTCAATTGTCACACTTCTACTATTTTTTCTGACTCACTACCTTCAATAGACCTTATAAACTTCTTTGCATACTCACTCAATCACACATTACTCTACCTTCAATGCATTGTTTTTGGAATATTACATTATCACACATTGAACACACTTTGCATCAAACTTTAACTTCCATTTATATCGTTTGTAAGCACTACAAATTTTCTCCTTGTTAGCCAAAGTGAAATGTATGTCATGAAACATGCAATGACCATAAGAAAGTTGTCTCAAAATATTCATGGGCAAAGGAAATTCAATATTGTTTAGGCCAGGATGTAAGCATGACCTATTTTACATCTGCACACAATCCCATGCTGGTGCACACCAAAAAAACATGGAACAAATAACTCAATATATTGAGTCATCTCAACAAACACTTAACCTCCCAAATATTAACTCCATAAAACAAGTGGTACAAGAGAGACCAAATAGCATCATGTGGATCACAATACAAGCATTAAATGATATTAAAAACATTTTCTTACCCTCATTTTACAAATTCAAGCAATATTATGCTAATGCATGCAAACAAACACAAAACCCAACATCACTTGCAAACCTAGAAAATACAAGATTGAGATAGAATATTAAAAACCCCTTGTAGCATACCATAACACTTGAAACTTGAAGTGAGGAAATGAATAGACACTTTTAACTCATCCTCAAAACCACAAGGTGACAAAATCAAATGTAGAGAAATGTGGAGCATCCACATTTCTCTAATCCTTCTTGACTATAACATTATGGTCTTTACTCTACTAACCCTAGAAAATTCAGTGATAACTTCTATATTTTGAAAAGATTTCATATATACTTTACACTTGTCGCTACCTAACTTTCAAATCATAGGGCCATATCTTTAAATCCAAAGCAACATGGAGCATTCTCCAAATAATCTTCATCACAACTTCTTCCACAACTTATGCAATGCTTTATATCAAGAGATAAAAAGTATAATCATTCATTTGACATGAGTAAACAACTTCTTCATACCGACATTCACTTATTCATGAGCAATAGGATATGTAGTAAAATTGTGTACAAAAAGCTCATGCCAACCATAAACATATCCAACACTTCTGATCAACACATTGATTGCATCACATGCAACAATAAAACTCCATTCTACTAACATTAATGACACCACTTGCAACATAGGTTGACATCAATGACAACATACTTGCAACACTTTACTCACCTTAGAGTTACCTTTGTTATATATAAAAAAAAGGTTAAACACTTTTAATTAAGAGCTATGAACTGGTGAGGTCACAAATAGGGACCTCATTCTCAAGTTAAAAAACTCAACAATAACACCCTAATGGGGTCTGAACCTTGATGGAAAGAACAACACCACCTTACAGTTAGCTTAACTATTTTGCATGGAAAAGATAAAGTGGAAAATGTCATTTCATTTCCCTTACATTTTGAGTTCTAGTATTTTCAAGTATCCTTCTCATTCAAGAGTTGTTCTAGATCAACTTTGAAGTTATAAACCTCAAACATTTCCTCATTGATTATTCCTTCATTCTAATGAGAACGAACTTCTTCATAAATTTTCTCCTCTCTAAAATTTGAGAATGAACTAACAATCTTTCTAATATTTGAAGAACTATAAATTCTTACTTTTGAATATTTGCTTCTTCTCTGACATAATAAAAGTATATTATTTTTTCTCTTTGACTTTCATTATCTCAACCTAAGTATTTTAGATCTAGCAGATTCTTAAATGAGACAACCATATTCATGCAAATGTCTTTATAAAAAAGAGAAAACTTTCATAATTCAATGCTTGAGACCATCCAATGTCTTCAACATGCAAAGTGATGCAATTGCACAAAAAATTCTAGCATACATAAATTAACCATGCTCATGGAAGGGTCTTAGAGAGATCAATAGGTATCCCCAATGAACTATTAATTGTCTTAAATACACCAAGAGACCAAACTCCAAAAAATGAGCATACATTTGTATCCAAACTGATGTTGTCATAGGAATCTTAAAACCCACAAGTCGATGCTTTGTAAAAAAGACTAACAGTTCAAAAGAAGCATGTGCCTCCTCCAAAAAGCCCATCTCTGTCATAACTATTTGATACAATAGCTACAAAATACTCTTTACACAAGAATCAGATTCATATTCTCCTTATATTTTCAATTCTTCCTAGCCCAATACAACTACTCCTCTAGGGAAAGTTGAAAACCCAAAAATCTAAAAATTAGATTTCTACCTTAAGGTAAGTAGATTTTTTCCAAATTAATAACCGGAGATCCCTAAGGAAGTGGCAATGTATGCAATGGATTTTCTACTATCACATCCATTTTTCCCTTGTCAAACGTCGCTATTACCATCGTTTTCTTTTCACACACAAAAGATCCATATGCACATCGAGAGCTAAAGAAGACTTATGCCCCGTGAAGGCGGATATTCAAACTTGAAAACATTTGTGGCCTCATATGTCTAAATCGTTAAAATATCATTGCAAATATGTGAGGTATCCGGCTGGTCTTACCTATTACGCGTTTTTATAGTGTACTTACTGTTAAACACTGCAAATTACAGACGCAACAACTTTAGTACTTGTCAAATTTCTATTGGGCAGATTTCTTCAGTCTTGGAAAAGCATGTAACTGCTTATATCAACTCATTTTGCTCTTTCTGATCCCAGAAAGCAGCTTTAGTGAAAAATAAAAATGAAGTGTTCTAAGCTATTGGGCGTTGTGACCTTCATATGCTTTAGTTTTCCCTTGATGTCATCTTCTTCGGACAGACAGTTTAATGCTTGGTCGAAATTAAGGGTGAATTTGACGCGCAGATCAGAGGGAGAGTTCAGTTTTACCAAACGATTGCATGGGGCGGTGGATCGAAGTAAGAGACGAATGGATATGATAGAGGCGTTTGTGAAGCAGCAGATAGCTGGGCAATTAGACGCTGAAACGCCAGTTTCCGTGGGTAGAGGAGAATTCCTAATGAAAATTGCAGCGGGAACGCCCTCGGTGAGTTTCGAAGCGATTGTGGACACGGGGAGTGATCTGATTTGGACTCAGTGCATGCCTTGCGAGAACTGCTACACTAACTCCACGCCAATCTTCGACCCATCCAAATCGTCTACGTATTCCCCAGTTATCTGCAGTGACTCTCTTTGCAATGCTTTGAATAGATTTAAAACTGCATGCAATCCAAATTGTACCTTTAATTATAGGTATGGCGATGGTTCTTTCACCAGCGGTGACCTGGCTTTGGAGTCATTCTCTATTGGGAGCGGCAGCGACAGCATGGTTGTAGACATTGCTTTTGGATGCGGCCATGACAACGAAGGACAGGGATTCTCTCAGGGCGGCGGTTTGGTGGGATTAGGAAGAGGTGCTCTTTCACTCATCTCACAATTAGGCTCCAAGGTAGACAACAAATTCTCTTACTGTCTCTTGTCCATCACCGACTCTCCTTCACAAACGAGCCCTCTCATTTTTGGTGAGGGTGCTTCCTTCAGCGGAGCCAAAACGATCCCACTCATTAAGAACAGTGTCATTCCCACTTTCTGGTATATTCCTGTTACAGGAATCACCCTCAATGGCAAGGCCGTAGATATTCCTGCTGGAACGTTTGATCTAAAATCAAACGGCAACGGAGGCATGATTATCGACTCCGGAACCACCGTTACCATTCTAGACCAGGATGCCTACACTCCTCTCAAGAAAGCTATTCAGTCTGCAGTTAAACTCACTCCTGCAGATGGTTCTTCCACAGGGCTAGATCTCTGTTACCAGTCGTTGGGTCAGGCTACCTTGCCTTCCCTCACCTTCAACTTCAAAGGCGGCACGGATTACGAGCTTCCAGCAGACAACTTCTTCATTCAGGCGTCTGACAATCTCTTGTGCTTGGCCATGCTGGGGGAAACCTCCGGGAATCCTTCCATCTTAGGAAACATACAGCAACAAAACTTCCACATCCTTTACGATAATGCTCAGAACACACTCTCCTTTAAGGCTGTTAAGTGTGATTCTCTTTAAATAATCATCACCCTCTTCTGCTTTGTTTCCGTCTGCCTCCCCCATTTCCTCTTCCTCTTCCTCTGTTTCTGTTCTGTATGTTTTTTGCACTGTCTAATATAATATGTGATCTCATTTCCTATGCATGTTTCCCGCACTGTCTAATAGTCTTTGTGCTTTTATCATTTGAATGATCTGATATCGTTAATACGCCCCATTTTACTTCCAGCACTCTATCCCAACTAATAAAATGAATAGTTTTTTGAAAGCCTATACATGTGAAATCCAATTTAATACAAATGCTATTGTTAGCAAAACAGAGCTGCATCAGAATACCAAGATTGAGTAATGTAACAGTTTGATGGATGCTTTTAAGAAACAAGCTATATTTTGATTAGATCAGTATAATTTAGATGTCGCTTTGGATTTTTCTGGTGTGGCAAGCAGCGTTTTATTTAAAAGCAGAGCAGATAAAATATGTACAAGTTCTCTTTTACAGCTTTGTCATAGGTTTTTCCCTACTGAGAATTAAAACAAAAATGAGGAATTTGACGGCCTTTTCAAGTTTCCTGAGGGTTTGGGAGCAGGGAAAGTAGCTGTTTTTTCTGTCGGCAGGCTTCCGAGTCACGTTGGTCGGCATGAAATCGCTTGACCTGCGAGAGCGAGGTGACGGAGTGCCTTGCGGTGGTAGAGAATAATCCTCCGTGCAAATTGCGCGGACTTTGAATATTTTTTTCTGCTGAAGTAGCAAATCCAGCTGAGACATGTAAATCGTTCTGCCTTGAGGATAAACCTCTGACTCTGTCTCGCCAAGTTATTCTTATTTTCCACACAGGCAGGTAGACATGAATCCTTTCGGGCCCTTACCATATGGGGTTAATTTGTTAATAGAACTGTTCGGTTGTGAAGTCAAAATTGTCAGAAAACTCTTCACCTCTCCTGTTTTTCTTTCTACCTTTTTGTCTATATGTGTATATATATATACAGAGGATTGAATATGTATGGAAGATTGAAACTTTTGTATGATTGAAGGAAAACTTCATGTAGTCGCTGCAAATTAATACAAAGAGAAATCCGAACCCGTTTGTGTCATGGATATAGTAAAATTGATCAACCACATAAATTCTGTTATATCTGTATGCTTAGTATTTTTTCATCTGTATTCAATTTAACTTTCTTACGATTTCTTTAAAATCTTTTTATTTTATCAGATATTCAACCAGAATACATATGTTTTGGAGGGCATTCAGGCAAATTTAATGTCGGAAAAATCACCATCAGCAATTCACTGTCATGACAAATTCACCACAAGGAAAATTCATCATCATGAAAAATTCATCATATTTACATTTTTAATATATATTTCCAAGACTTTAAATTTTCCAATAGTAATTGTTGATGGTGAATTTTCCTAGAGCTATTTTGAAGATAATCTAAATTCAAACTACAAATATTATATAGAACTTATAAATTCTTTTGTTTTGTAAGTTTTACTAAACATTCTTCTCTGGAATTTTTTTTAGCTCAAGGACCTAAATAGTTTTGTCATTTGTACAATTTGTAACTTACACTGAACCTTTTCTGTGTGGAGAATAATATCTGAATATTTTTTTAGCTCAAGGACCTAAATAGCTTTCTCATTTGTACAATTTGTAATTTACACTGTACCATTTTTGTGTGGGAGAATAATATTAAATTTTACATGCAAGTATTTTTACCTCAGCAATAAGTTTAGTTTAGATTCATAAATATGTTGTTTTTCAATATTTTTGTTAAGAATTGTAAAAAAAATTGTTTAAAGGGTGAAATTTATGTTAGATTTCTAAATAGTTGCCTCTTAATGTCAAAGTCACAAATTGTCTTTTTCATTGGAATACTTCTAGCTTAGCTCATAATATTATTGTTTAAGGGATAAATTTAGGTGCAAATCATTTTTTTTTTTAATAAACATTAATCTTTTTTACTAATTTTGTTTATTTTCAAGATAGTTTTACTTAAATAAGTTTTTGAATGTAGGTAGGAATTGTTTTCTTATTTTAACTGAAAATCATATTTTTTGTTATTTAAGTTAGTTAAGCAATTGTTAAATGTTTCATCATTTAAGTCTAATATCTATGTAAGCTCATAAGTTCTTTTCTTAGAGGGGAAATGTGAACCCTTAATTTTATTTTGTTTCAAAGACAATTCATTATAGTTATAAGAGCTTTTGTTTTAAAAATGATTTTAGTTCATTCACAATCATTTTTCTTTTAGAGATAATATTAATTGAGAAAATAATGTTTTTGTTTTTAGGGTAAATTTAAAACAAAATTTCATGTGTTTTGTTGTCATAAAAAATGTAGATCAAAATTGTAAATATTTTTTACTCAAGATAATATTTTATTGAATTAAATTTTATGTTTTTTGGGACAAATTTGCATCATTCAAAATTATCTTTGGCTTTTGGTTCATTCTATATTATATTTCTAAATATTATTGTGTTAGGATTATTTTAGGACAAACTTATAAAATATTTTTGTCAAATATTGAATTATATCCTTCTTTTTAAATAGTACGTTTCAAAATACGCTTTTGCATAAGAAAGAGGTTTGTATTTTCCTTGCATTTTCCAATTCTTCCTAGTCCAGAGTAACAATTCCTCTAAAGAAAGTTGAAATTGAGGATCCAAAAATTCAGAAATTAGACTTCTATCATGAAATGTAGAGATTTTTTTTTTAAAATCATCAAAATTTAGATTAACAACTAGAAATCCCTAATGAGATGACATGGTTGTGATGAATCATCTACTGATCACATCCATTTTTTCTTATCACATATTATTGTTAGCACATCATTTTCTTTTGCACAAACAAAATATCCACATCAAAAACTAACAACAAAATCTCTAAACAAATGTGAGAGGGTGCAATTCCCCTCTACTAGAAACCATTAAAGATGAGAGCAGAGAATAAAGTGTCAAATAATAGGGAGGAGATAAAATCTGTTTATTGCGTTTTAAAAATAAAAATTCGACTTTTTTTAAATAAGAGGTTATTGTTTCAATACATTAACAAACTTTAATACTATATTCTATTCAAAAAGTTGAAAGTAGCTAATCATCCAGATCCATCCTCCGCATGCCAAGGGACCATGTCGTGTGGAAGAATATAATACTTTCCTCTACGTTAGTGAAAATATCTTAGGACAGATTTCAAATGAGAATCCTTTTTAACACTTTTGTTTTCAGGTCAATATAGCATTACATTTATAAATACGTTAGCTTTAAAAATTATTTTAGTTCGCTCATAGTTATTTTTGTTCGAGATATAGTGAAATTAACGGTTTTTTTTTTTCCTAAATCTGGCACATAAGTTTGTTAAGAGGAAAAAATAAGATTATGTTTTTATTTAAGAGAATATTTATTAGAAAAAAATTGGGTCATTTAAAATTATTTTTTGTCTTATTTTACATTATATTTGTGAATATTTTTGTGTTAAGAAAATTTGAAATCAAGCATATAAGATATTTTGTAAAATCTTGCGATATATCCTTCTTATTAAATAATGTAAATAAAATGTTTTTGTTACATTATTCTAATTTTCTAAGATTTTGATATTAATGTTAACATATAGTATGTTATAGTTATATTTTGTGATTGTTTTGTTAGAGTATTTTGAAGATGCAAAAACTTAATCATCTAAACATTTTGTGTTACATTAAAGAAACTAAAATAAACCTTTTTCTCACTATCAAGAATGATAGCAACATTGTTAATGATGGTGTGGGTTCTACGATCCCTATATGGAAGAAAACAATAATTTTCTCACTTAAGGGAAAATCACTAGCGGTTAGATTATTTTTAAAGTTCCATAATATCTCTAGATTCTATGAAGTTAAAATTTATTAATTTAGAGAAAAATATAAATACATAGTATGACATGATGTATATGGTTACAAAAGTCTAAATGATTTATTAGAAGATAGTTATTCTTGTAATTTACCAAATAAATTTTGATATTAAACAAATTTTGAGATAAAGGTTTGAGGAAGCTTGGGAGATTAGGGTTACTCAGGGCTAACCAAGTGGCAGCACATGATTAGTGCACTTGGGGAAGAGGATCAAGAGTATTTGGATGGATATGATTGGTTTGTGTAGATTAAAGGGTTGAGATTGAGTTATCTCTATCATTTATTCTCAAAAATAGCTACAAAATACTCTTTTCCACAAGAATGAGGTTTGTATTCTATTTACGTTTTCTAGCTCTTTCTAGTGGAAGAAAACAACACCTCTAAAGAAAGTTAAGGACCCAAAATCTACAAATCAAACTTTTGGCTTGGAATGTATTGACATTTTTCTTAAACTCATCTACTAATCATGTCAATTTTCTGTTGTTAGATTTTTTTTATAAAATAAGATAAATTTGGGGTGTTGAACCCATTACACAAGCCTCTAGGCTAGAACAAATAGGGAACTAATAGCGCATGAGAAAATCATAAAGTTCAGAAACATTAGCATAGGTCACAATCCTTACAAAGTTGTCAACACAACTCAATTAACTCTAGGCTCAATAGCCACAAGGCTTCAAAACAAGAATAACAAAGAAAACAAAGTTGTTGACAACCAACAACTAGCAAACTACACAACTAGATAATAACATCAATCTTAGCAAAACAAACACTCCTAAGCATGACACGAGAGTGAGACACATGCTTAAGAAGACCTCTCTTCCTACATTGAACAACAACCCAATAAAACCCATTATCCTCACCACCAGAGAAGGGAGAGGGGGGTAAGAACCCAAATCCATGTCACTAGAAGTGGACAATTCGTGAGAGGGGGAATGAACTAGAGATGTTGAGCGTAGAGGAGAAGATGAGTGAGTCATAGGTGGCCCACCGATGACACCCTCAAGGACTGAGGGGGGACAAAAAAAATCACTGGACAAGGAGGAACATCTATCAATGCCTCAATAGTAGGAGGTCCACCTATAGAAAGAACCTCACGAATGGAAGAAAATTGAGGAATAGAACTAGGAACCACTGATGCAACAACAAAAGGAGGAATAGGGACCTCTGAATTAGAGTCTAGCTCAAAAACCAACACCATGAGAAGACCATGATTAGTATTCTTCCACTAGGAGGAAGAACATGAAACCTTCCTAGGAGGATAGACTAGAACCAAGTGGCCAGTAGAAAAGAATCACTAACATCGAAAAGGGATGCCTTCATAATCCAAAGGTTGAGTCCACAAACAATCTTGAACCTATAGAACCACTTCAATTGAGAGAGAAGAGAACAAGTCAAGCTTCACAAGGATGCAAGCATAAGTAGTATGGGAGAACATGGTAGTAGCAATGTCCACCATAATAAAATAACCCAACGATTTTCCAATGCTTGAAAAAAATACACACCAAAAATGAAGCAAAAGATTTGGGAGGTAGATCCAAACTGGAAGCTAGTGAAAAGAATTAAAGAGGATTAAATGAAGCCACCCAAGGCTTGATGAGAAGAGCATGCTCTCCCCAAAACCAAGAGAAAGAGTTCAAAACAACATCGCAATCAACTACAAACTTAGAAACAACTACGAAGAAACACTGAGCACAAGGTAAATCTCAATATTGCCCTTAGTAATAAGATGCCCATTCTCTGAAATCCAAAGTTTTAAATTGCTAATATGAGGCCATAATCTTAAAAACATGCAATTAAACCCTTTTTTTTTTTTTAAAACTCTACGTTTTTATGGACCTCCTCATCCAAAACCACAAAAAAAAGGAAGAAGCATGCGACAAAGTGATAGAAAGATACAACTCTAAAACTATTGAACAAATGATTCATATCTAAAACTAACAATAGAAAATGTAAACAAACAAAGAGGGTACAACTCCCCTCTCCAATAGAAGCCATTAAAGATGGGAGAACAAAATAAAATATCCAAAAATAGAGAGCACCAAAATTCTTCTACTACATTAAAAAAATAATTTGACTTTTTGAAATAGGAGTTTACTGTTTTAATCCATTAACGAATTTTAATATTATACTCTATTAAAAAAATTGACACTACCTAGCGAATCATATTTAGTTCCATCCCTCACATGCCAAAGGGCCAAGTGATGTGAAAGAAATATAATTGCTTTCCTCTACATTAGTGAAAATATCTTTTACTTTATTATGACATAAAATGGAATTTCAGAGATGTAAGAAATAATGTAAGCATAACATATCAAATGAAAATAGCTTTTACTTTATTATGACATGGAAATGGATTTTCAGAGATGAGAAGAAGTCAATAACGAAGAATTATGCCCCATGAAGGCGAACATTTGCGGTTTCATATGTCTAAATCGTTAAAATATCAGTGCAAATATGTGAGATGTTCCGTTGGTCTTAGCTATTACGCTTTGTTATAGTGTTGGAGTTGTCCAAATTTCTTCTGGGCAGACTTCTTCAGTGTTGGAGAGACCGTAGATATGCCTGCTCGAGCTTTTGATCTACAATCGGACGGAGACGGAGGCATGATCATCGACTCGGGAACCACCATCACCTATCAAAACCACGCTGCCCAGTCTCCTGTAAGGAAGTAATTCAGTCCGCCATTGATCTTTCCCCCCACAGACGGCTCTTCAGTGGGATAGATCTGTGTTACCAGAGATCAGGTCAGGCCACCTTGGAACGAGCTTACAGTAGACAACCTTTTCATTCTGAGATCTGGCAATCTGTTGTGTTTCGTCATTTTGAGTACACCAGGGAAACTTTCCATCT
Organism: Sequoiadendron giganteum; assembly: GCA_007115665.2. Taxonomy (NCBI): domain Eukaryota; kingdom Viridiplantae; phylum Streptophyta; class Pinopsida; order Cupressales; family Cupressaceae; genus Sequoiadendron; species Sequoiadendron giganteum. The sequence goes on along the minus strand of CM021102.1, from coordinate 415,594,593 downwards.
TCGGAAACATACAACAGCAGAACTTCCACATCCTTTACGACAATGCTCAGAACAAACTTTCCTCCTCTTTATCTCTATATCTATCTATATCCTCTGTCTTCCTCTCTCATTACCTTATAATGTCTATGTTTTGATATTTACAGACACCTATGTCAAACTCTAGGAGTGATCGAGAAATATATAGAAGGGGTTATAATGTGTTTAGAAAACATATTTCCCTCTTATATAAAATTAATGTATTTATATTTGGTGTGTTAGACGACATCAGTAATACTTGTATGTGAAGTTTACATTTTGATTAATTAATAATTCTATGGAAAGTTGTAAATATGAATAATGCTTGTATTCACATGGACAGTGATAAGAGAGTATACGTGAAGTTAAAAATTCTCTACAACAATGTTTTCAAGTCTTATAAGGATACACATGTATAATAGAATACATGTATAATAGAATGAAAGTTCAATGTATTCAAAGTTATTAAATTTTTAAATAGTAATCCATAAATGTTTATATATAACTATTATAGTAGTAGTATAGTAAGAAGTAAGATCATTTGAGATTATCATTATATTCACTTTTATAGTTATTTGGTTCTTGATAATTTTACAAAATTTGTATACCCTAAAAGGGTCAAGAGGTCTAGGTAGTGAAATAATGTCTCAAGTAGCATTAACCAACCCCCTTCAATATTTTGGAGCTATTTGTTTCGTTCCATGATATGTAGAATGAAAATTATCACTCTTAGTACCCTTGTGTTTGTTACAATTGAAATATTATACAACACAACATCTATTGTGATAATAGTCAAAATGATTTGGTGTTGAGAAAAAATAAGATAAGTTATTATAAATGGACCCAACCTCTAGTTATGGGTGTGGATGGAACCTTCCTAGATGAAATGACATGTAATAAAAGTTGTATAATTTTTTTTCACCTTTTTGGTCTCAAGGCTATTAAGAGAGTTTTTCATATCCATGTAGCTCGAAAAAGGTCAATATTACAAGGAAATGAAATGGTACCTCCAATAGTATTAATCATACAACATAAATGTGTTGGCAATTCTGGTTTCATTCCATGAAATATGAAATTTAAAATATCACTCTTAGCACTCTCAATGTAAATTAAATTAAAATATTTTATAACATTATACTTGTTGCCACAATTGTCAAATAGTTTGGAGTTGAGAAAACTTGAAGTAGGTTACTAGTGATGGACCCAGCTTACACCTATATTTGTAGATGAAATATTTATAGGTACTACAATATGCAACAATAGTTATTTCAATTGTTTCCTTTTTTGGTCTTAGAGATCTTAAGGGGGTTTTCTATATTCATGTAGCTCAAAAGGATCAAGATCCATGGGAAATAAAATGGTTCCTTAAGTAGAAGTATTAAACCCACCTAAATGTGTGAGTACTATTGATTTGGTTTCACAAGGTTCATAATTCAAAATATCACTCTTATCACCCTTACACAGAATGTAATTAAATTATTTGAGAACATTACATTCATTACATCCATAATTGAATGATTTTGATATGATCAAAATACTAATATATTATTATAGATAGACCCAACCCCTAGTTATAGGTGTAGATGGAATATTGCTAGCTCTCATAACTTGTGAAAATAATTATGTTAAACTTTTTCACCCTTATACTCTCAGGGATCTTAAGAGACTTTGATGGATCTATATAGCCGAAAAGTTTTGGATGCTTGAATAGTGATATGGTGCATTTGGTAGCATTAATTAGCCTTTCTCAATATTTTGGCACCATGAGGTGTAGAACATAACACATCAATATGAATTTCCTTGGACTTAAGATAACTATATAATTTTATAATATTGCATTCATTGCCACCATCATAAAATAATTCAAAGTTGAGAAAAATTGATATACCTTATTGTATATGTGGACCCAACATTCCCCCTATAAGTGTAAATAGAGCATTTATAGATACCATAGATTGTGAGAATATGTGTATTAAAGTTTGCTAGTTTTGGTCTTAAGGCTCTTAAGAGTCTTTGTTAGATCCATATAGAATGAAAAAATAGGACATATACAAAATAAAATAGTGCCTCCAATAGCATTAGCTAACCCATGTAGATGTTTGAAATAATTAGTTTGAACCCATGAGGTATGAAATAAAAAATATTTCTCAAGTAGCACCTTTACACTAAACAAAATAGTATTTTTTTAACATTGCACTCATTGCCATCATAGTCAAAAGGTTTGGAATTGAAAAAAAATTAGACAGTTTATTGTACGTGGACCTAACCTACACTTCTAGGCATATATGGAACATTAATAGTTTCCACAACTTATGAGACTTGTTACATCAATGTTTTCCTTTTTCTAGTAATAATAATCTTAAGAGACTTTATCATATATGTGTAATGCAAAAGGATTGAGTCCATGTATGATGAAATGATTCCTCACTTAGCATTAACTAACCCACCTAGATTATTTGGAATGATAAATTTAATTCCATGACATGTAAAACATAAAATATCACTATTATTACCATTGCACTAAATAAAATTAAAGTATTTTATAATATTATGTTTATTGTCACCCTGTTCAAATGGTTTGAACTTATGATAAATCAAGATATGTTAATATATTGACCCAAAATCCACTTGTAAGTGTAGATGAAACACTTCTAGGTTCAATGACTAATGAAAATAATTTCACCAAAGTTTTCCACTTTTTATTCTTAAGGAACTTATGAGACTTTGCTAAATCTATGTAGTAGTGAAGGATAACTAGATAATAGTTAGTGAAATGGAACATTTCATAGTAATAATTGACCCACTTACACATGTTGGAACTATTAGTTTTGTACCATGAGGTGCAAAATGTAAAATATCACTTTTAGCATTGCTTATTGTGGATTAAATTGAATAATTTTGTAATATTCCATTCATTACTACCATGGTCAAATAGTTTGGAGTTGAGAAAAATTGAGGTAGGTTATTTTATATGAAAACATGCATGAATGTAGAACATTCCTAAGTGTGAAAACATGCAAGAATACATGTTTCAATGTTTTTTATTTTTCTCTCAAAAATCTTAATAGACTTTAATTGATTTGTGTAGCCTAGTAGGATTAGGATGCACCAAAGCAATGAAATGGTTGGACTCCACTAGAATTGTTTTGACTACCTATACACATTTATGCCATTAGTTTGGACACAGAAGGTCCAAAACACAAATTATCACTCTTAAGATTGTTACGTTGAATGAAATTGAAGCATTTTCCAACATTGTATTATGGTAAAATGATCTTGAGAAATGTTATTTTAGATAGACCCAATCTCCAATATCTATGAAAATAAAAAATTGCTAGGTTTTGTGGCTTGTGAGAATAGTTGTGTTAAAATTTTCATTTTTTAGTCTCAAGTCTCTTAAGATTGCGATATTTGAATAGCTTGCAAAGAGTAGCATGGTTGGATGGTGAAAAGATGGCTTTGGTAGAATCATCTATCCCATGTATATGTGTTGGAACTTGTTAAGTGTAAATTAGATCCAAGATCCAACAAGTGAATTTGGTTATATCTACCTTTTCCTTTTGAGCTTAACATTAGAACACAAACCAAATAGGATTTTGATGATTGGCTAACTACCTCAAAGGAGAGATAATCTACTAGGGTTTTGTTCCTTTGTTGCAAATATGGCATATTTTATGTGTGTAATTGATTAACTTAATTGATATAACCATAGATGTGAAAATACAAATGATCACATAGAGGAAAACAAAAAATTATAAAAAAAGATACATATTTGGGAAATGTAGATAGAGGGGCACCTGTGTATAAAATTTGAACCTGAAATGGAGGGAGAATATTGGTGACACCATATCCTATATGTTTTGGGATATTTAGAATTCGAGACAATATTTTATAGGGGTATGTGCAAGATCATCATGGAAAAAAAATGCCCTTAAGTGGCGATGAAAATTCAGAAAATCAAAGTTAGGCAACTTGACGCAAAAAATTTGAATAAGTTATCTATATTATTTCAAAAATATGCAAGAATAGAATTTGTCTAGAAAATTGAATGTAGTTTCTAAACTACTAGGTTTATTTAAAAATAAAAACAAAAATCTATTTGGTGAAAATTTTAAATTTCAATGCAGTAGTACTAAAATTTCAGGGAAAAAATAAGAAGTAGGTGTCTATCTAACCACACTAACAATAATAAAATGATAATATTTTAGATATAAGTAAAGGACTCATGTCTCAATGTGATGCATATTTTTTTGTAATTCTTTTCCAAGTGAATAATTAATTATGAATTTTTTATTACAAATTTTAAAAAATATAAAAACTTGTATGTCTAACCACCTTAACTTGATCAAAACTTCATGAAGTTCATTTTTTTTAATGATATAGTATGCAAAGCATAGAATTTGACACATGTTTTTGATTCAAAAAATATGATACCATTTAAAAGCTATAGATGTTTTTCACTCAGCCTATCAATCATGACTTTAGTCATAATTTAAATAGAAAATGAGTAATAATTATTTATTATATTTACAGTAAAGCATAATTTATATTGGTGGAAAGTTGAGAATCTCCCTTAAAAACCCTTTTTGTTTCATCAATTTTGGGTAAGAAAAAAGTCGTCAGCCACATGGGCCATCATATCACTTACATATTGCCACTTTTTGGCCCATCATGATCCTACACATACCCATAGTTTTCTTTGTGAATTTATGTAATCTGTTGCTATGAAAATTTTAGATCTGACCCACACACATAAAAAGGTGGAGGAAATGTTGTGTTGTATAGGATTTTGCAGCAACCAAACCCCAATTTTGGTGTTTCCAACTCCATAATAGAAAAATATGATTGTATAAACCATATTCCCTTAGTCGAGTAGAGGAAAAGTAAACAATAAATTATTGTAATGAATGCAAAATAATTGTTAATGTTATCTTAGGCATGAAACCTTCATCAAAGTGATGTCACAACATAAGTTGCCACAATGATTTTGTGGATAATGCGTGAATTTCCTTGAAAACCTACAAGAGGTTAGTCCACATATAACACAAATGTATTTTTGTGCCAAGCATGTAAAGATTAAGTCACATGTATCTTCACAATTTGCACATAATGATTGCTCATAGTTTGTAAGAGAGTGTAGATGGTCAAATGAGGGAAAATTTGATTTTACCTACACACTAATTGATCCTTTTGGATATAGGATAACTTGGGATCATTTTTTAAATCACCAAAGGAAAACACCAAAGTTTATAATAATTTGAAATTACATTTTTAGAAATACAGTGCCCTCACCCTAGCCGAGGATTTTTTGGCCCAAAATTCTAGGGATGTCAAGGAATTTAATATTATTTTGCAATATGGTCCCAAAATGAACAAATTATTACTATAATTAATTGTATATAAAAAATAGGGTGTTAATATAGTTTTTTAATGGTGAAAGGTAGGGTTTACCACCATGGATGAACAAGATGATAAACCACTAATCTTTCTCCTATTAAAACACTCAATTATGAGAACGAAAAGATGCCAATAAAAATTTGAAATGATACCTAACTATTATAACAACTATGAAGGGATTTTTAGAGATGAAAGAGTTGTGTACCTTGCTGCAAGAAGCCTATTTTTGGGGCACAAAAGACTCATTCACCTTTAGTGGCAAACGGGTCCCTGTTAGGGTTTCTGAAACTGAGATCTGGGTTCTTTTCCTTAATGTTTGTACTATTATATTTCTTGTTGTCAGTCCTTGAAAACCTGTACTTAATTATGTAGCTTCAATTCTTTGTTCTTACACTTTGAATGACAACTTTTTCAACTTGACAAATTTGACAAATTTTCTCTAAACTTGCTCTCCACTTGATCTTCAACCTATAAATTTGTAAACATACATTCAAGGGAAGATTTTTTTTTTATTGTTAGTGAATAGGGGTTTTCCTTGGTCAAACCCCTTGTAGATAAGGGTGATTCCACAATACTGGTTTACAAATTTTGGGCAAATTGGACACTGAACTAATTTTTTTAAACTAAATCTTCACTTTCGGGCTCCTATAGTGGGTAAACTGTGAGGAATTTGAAGATGATGCAAACTAGTGATTTGTGACATTTTGTCTATAGATTCTAAATATATTTTTTTCAAATTTTTTGGAATTAGATTGCACTTATTTTTCAATCTCCTTCGAAAACTAGCTTTAAAAAAAAAAAACATTTTTAAGGAGTGATGCTCACCGTATACAACATAACTTTTTTGTATGAAGGATAAAACTCTAATTTTTTCAAATTTAGATTTGTAACTACAATATCTAACCAGTTCATTTGGTTTCATAGTATTTTATTAAATATTTTTTCTTAGATCAAGTTTCGAAGTCAAACCAATTATAATTCAGACATAGGTGGACCATATACAAGATAAATTTTTTTGTATGTATTGAAATTCAAAAAAAACTTAATGGATCAAGGACATAAATACCTAGCTTGAACATATTTTTCAATTTTATTTTGTGATAATCTGCTATTTTTCCACATGTGTAGAACAAAGAGCTTGATTTTTGGTGAAAAACCTATGTTTAAAAAAACTAAAAAAATAAATACATAATAAAATAAAAACATATTAAAATTATATTTATTGGATAGCTCGTTCTGAAAAATACCATATTTTAGTTGGGTCTGTGAAATCTCCTCCATTTTCATCCTCAACCTGAGCTTCAAAGGGAAAAAATATGGAGATTTTTTGTGTCAGAGGGTGGGAAGGTCAGAAAAGGGGGCTTTGAGCGAACCTAAGGGTTTTGAGAGAACCTCGAATGATTTGAGCAAACCTTCGTTCGCTTGAACTAGGGTTTGAGCAAACCCCCTTTCCACAATGGGAAAATCAGGGTTCCCACATTTAAGGGGTTCGCTCGAACCTAGAGTTCATTCAAACCCTCCAAAATGATTTTTTTTTTAATGGGGTCATTTTTTGGAAGTTTTCCTTCCTCCAATTGTAAACCACTTTTGTGGGTTGACCCATAATTAAACCAATTGATGAAATAATGTAATTGATGATACTTTGGATGCTATCATGTAATCCAAATCCGTAATCTAGCATGTAGTGGCCATGAAGAATGTAGATCTTGGATCCTTGAATATGGTGTGAACAATGATTGAAATAGATCTTCAATGCTACATCCACTATCTTAGCTCAACAACATGTATGAATGCATCAAACCCTTGACATGATGAAATGATCTTAAATTGCTGCAATAAAACCTTAATAATCTACCTTGAAATTCCTTATGAATGCTCTTGTAATGCTCTATAATTCTCTTGCTCTTTATCTCATGAAGTCACGTAAATTTTCTAGGAGAAGCAATGCGAATTAACCCCTTACTTATACTAAACTAGGAGATTAACCCCAAAATTCAAACAATTCAAGCTGACACTAGATCTAGAGATAAACATCACTAATTTCCTACCACAATAAAATTCAAGAAGGGGGATCTCATTAAAGGATGACCCATTCCACCACCTAGGATGAATGGGTCCTGGCTCAGTTTTCAAGGACCAAACCGCAAGAGATGGAAAGAACACTAAAAACTCATTTAAAATCAACTAATAAAGGGGGGTCCTATTAAGGGAGGACCCATTCGGCACCTAGGGTGAATGGGTCCTAACACCATTTTCTAGGACCTAAATTTGCCCCATTAATTGTTATGTAATTTGAATTGTGGGTTTTAGGATAGATCTTTGGGAGGTGTCACAAATAAGGTTTTAATTTGAATTAAAGGGGCTAATTAAATAAAATTAACCACCATGAATTAAGAGGACCCTAGATAAATATGAAAGTGTGTTACAACACTTAAATAAGGTCCACATTAATTAAATTTCATTAAAAGGGGCCCACTAAGCTTAATTCATTAAATAAACCCTAGAAAAGTGTGAAAGTGTGTTACAAAACTTTATAACTCTCTTGCAAAGGACACATTAATGTACATTTTAGTCAAATAAAGATCCTATAATAATGTGAATGTGTACAACACATTACAACACCACTCCAAGTCACAGTTAATTCAAATTTTATGTCAATTATCAAAACTAAGTGTGAAAAAGGGTTACTTTTTTTGACGCTACATTTTTCCCTCACTTTAGTGAGAGGATGACCCCACACAAAACTCACACTAAAGTAGACATTCAAGATGCTTAAGTATGTAGCAATAACAAAGATACATAACCATACCCTTTCAAAGGCCAATAAAAATAAAGAAAAACTAAGGATCAAGCACAACTGTCCCAACACAATGTGGATTGGGGTTGTTTGTTCAAGAAAAACAATCAAGCTTCAATGGTCCAACACGATGTGGAACACATCTAGGTTGTTTTTCCATAATGTATGTTTCTCACTCTGGGGTAGTGGAACCTTAGTCTATCCACTAGGTGAATTGTCCCAACGAAGTGGAAAATGAGGGAATTATATTAGCCTCTCATACCATACCGAAGTTATCCTCCTAAAAACTTTGATAAGGCACCACAATGTAATTATGTTTGTAAATGCTTTTGTAATGTAAAATTTTGTTATAGGGGATTTTTCTTTGTTTGTGTAAAGGTCTTCTTCTTAGGGAGCATTGCGCCCAATGTCTCCAAGAGAGGACAAGTCAAGGTGTTAGATCATCACTCATGGGATGCCTCATTCATATCATACCATGACAGTAGATCGTACACTCTTGGATGACATCAAACCCAATGACACCACCAAGAAGAGGACACATCACACGAAAAAAGAAAAATCATGCCATGAAATTTTTTCGAAAGGTGTGATCGATGTATGCCACCACTTTAAAGCAGTTGCTACACTATTACTATGAGAAATTTCTTTAAAGTAGCCAAATGTTTTGCCTAAGACATGATAGATTTCCTCAAAAAACCCTATGCCATGTCATATGTTTCTGAAATAAAGCTACGTCATGAAATAGGAAGGAAGGGTTGCCCCCACAAATACATAAGGGATCATTGGATTAGGGGTAAATATGTTTGTTCTACAATATTATCGTAGAGCATGGAACTATCATCATTACCCAAATACACATAGAACTAGAAGAATGGCAAAAAGAGAGCGAAAAGAAAGAAAAAACATTTTTGGTCAATATGGAAGATACATGAATGTCTCGATGCCTTGCATCATCCCCAAAGGAAAACACAAGACAAATGAAAAATATAAAAGAAAAATATTTTGGTTCAACATGAAAGAGACATGAATGTCTCGATGCCTTGTGTCATCCCCAAAAGGAAAACACAATACAAATGAAAAAGATAAAGAAAAATATTTTGGGTCAACATGGAAGAGACATGAATGTCTTGACGCCTTGTGTCATTCGCAAAAGGAAAGAAAAAGACAAATGAAATGATTATAACATATAGAAGAATGAAAGATACATATAGAGGAATGCACAAAAAGAGAGAGAGATACATCAAATGAAACAACACGAGGGGTCACATTATGCACATGCAATCACATAGAGAAAACTTGAAAATGCAAAAGACTAGTAAGGCACATGCAAGTCAACCTAAAGCGGGTCATCCACATCCCAATAGATCAATCAGTATAAATGGAATGTGGAAAACTAGACAAAGGGATAAGAGCAAGTGTCGAACTAGGGGAAGCACTAGGTTCAACAGTCTTTTGAGGAGATTTTTCATTTAAGCTCATAGAAGAAGAAAACATTGTATTCAACCCACCATGCACTTGTTCATCAATTTTTGCAATGTCAATATCATCATCTAAATTTATCACAATGGGAGGTCGAATAACAATGTCCATGTAATTTTTTTTTAATGTTGCGGCGAAGGTATATGATCATAATTCTTTGCTTCAAGAAGGTTTGGATTTTGATTTTCTATGTTGTTCTTGTCTTCTTGAGTTTATAATCTATGAGCAATAACGCGTCACCTATGCCTACGCTTTCTAGCACTTCAATTCCTTTTCAATATGTTGTCAATTTGTTTTGTGTAAAAGTGGGTCTTTCAATCATAGGTCCATTCTCTTCCGTGGGAGGAATAGAAGGAAGAACAATAGGTTGTTCAACTAGTTTCTCTTTGAATTTATAAATTTGTTTGATTCTAGGAGGGACAATGAGATTGTTTGTGTTATCTCATGGTCTATTATAGGAAATTGCAGGAGGTTTGTCTATAGATTATTCTTGTATGTTCGGAAATTCTTTTGGTTTGATCATGCCTTCATCAAGGATAGGTGTTTCATCTATAAGTTGAGGCATATTTTGAAGGGATAATTCTACTATTTTCTTTTCCTTGAACTTTTTATATGATTTGAAAAATAAATCCTCATGAGGCTTGATAGGTTCCATAGGTTTGGGCCAAAAGAAATATAATGAAAAACTCCCTTTTGTCGATGTAGGATTAAATCCACTATGATGCACAGTAAAGATATCATTTCCAAATGGAAACTTTGGAAATTTATGCACAATCGAAGGGATGGCATTCATGGAACGAAGCCATGGATAGCCTAGCTTCACACAAAATTGGTTCGATATTGGAATGATGGAAAATGAGATAGTTAATGTTTTCGGTCCCACTTTTAAAGGGACATCTATCGAGCCTATCGTAAGGAAAGAAAATCCGTTATGTATCTTGACATAGTTCATGCATATATAATAATTCTTATGTGATCACATTCTCTCCAAAGATGAGATCAATCAATATCTGATTAGTGGGTGTATCATTGATTGATCCAACTATGTAAAGAAGACCATCAAGTGCATGCTTAAGTATGTCATTTTGTGAGAAAGCAATATCAAGAGGATTTTTAGGTGAGCCCTTATGAGGAATAGCTTTGATGAACGCTACCACATTGTTTGTGTTGCATTGTTTAATAGTATCTAGAGGAATTTATTCCATGTTGTCGTCCTATGTGTCAAAATTCATCACATCATTCTTAGTTTCATTGGTTTTGATAGACAAAATAGTGTGTTTAGGCATTGGATTTGTAAATATTTGTAAATTTTGATTAGGAGGGGGCTACAAATTTTTTACCTTAATCATTCACACCTCCAATTAGTAAATGATTAGAATCAATAAGGTCTTTCACAAGATGTTTAAGATGCTTACAATATTTTGTATCATTCCCATTTTGTTGATGGTAATGAAAATAAGAATTTTTTTAGAAGCCTTTAGGTAATTGTATATTAGGGTTTAATTTTCTAATAGGAGGTAAGGTAAGAATTTTATTGTCAATGAGCTATAACATGATATTATGAAGGGTATTAGGTAAAGGAGTGAACTCTCTCTCCCATTCCCTGAAAGGAGTTGTTATTTTGATAGCAGGCACTTGATTATTAGTTTTTTGACTTGTTTGAGGGGAATTCAGTTGTAAAAAATCCCTTACTCTACTTTTTGGTAGGTTGATAATTATTCAGGGTGGTGATTTCAGATTTTTTAGTATGGCTAGGGGATTTTTGATATCATGACCGCCAGTTGAATTTTGATAATCATGAAGGGTTGTACATAATTATGTGAAGGATGGAAATCTCAAAATTTCATGTTTTCATTGGAGTTTATCTTGTAAGTTGGAAATGAACATTCATTGAAGGTCGGCATCAGGGATCTTAATGTTCACTTGTGAATAAAGTGTTTGATATCTTCCTATGAAATTGGTTACTTTCTCATCCTCCTTTTGTTTGCATGTCATTAAATTTACAAGGGTCATCTTGGGACCCATGTGAATATGGAAGTGTTTGCAAAAGGAATTAATGAGTTCATTGAATGAACCAATTCAACTATTAGGAAAAGAGCAAAACCAATCTAAAGCAATATCCTTTAAGGATCTGGGAAATAGCTTAGCCAAAAGTTTATCCTCAAAGATGAAATCATTACACAAGGTCGTGAAAGCGGAAACATGGCTGTTAGGATCTCCTTTCCCACCATATTTCTCAAAGCGAGAAACTTCTATACCTTGTGCCATTTGTGATCTTAATATGTTGAAGGAAAACATGGTAGACTTGATGTATTGCAAAGGTTGATTGTTATTATTTTGTTGTAATGTTTCCACTTGTTGTTGAAGGGATGTAATAGTTTGAAAAAGTGAGTTAATGAGAGGGTCATTTTGGTTGTAAGGTTGAGGGGAATAAGGTGGTGTAGTGTATGTATCTAGAGGACTAGTCAATTACAAGGTAATGGAGTTTGACTGTTGAGGAATTATTATATTTGAAGGCACAAAGGTAGAAGGAATTCCTATGGGAATACCTATGGAAGTGTACATAATAATAGTGGGTGTAAATGTTGTTGTTGGTTAAATGGTTGTCATAGGTTCAAAGGTTGTAGTGGGTTGGAAGGTTGTCGTGGGTTGTGTACTAGTGTATATAGGGATGGGCATTGGTATTATGGAGGATGGAATTGGAATTCCACCTTAAATTAGGGTAGACCCTGAAGCTTGAGTGGAATTAGGGATGGTAGGTATGGTGTTGGTAGCATTAGGCACATTGGTTATAGGAAGTGAATTCATAGGTAATGAAGTGTGCAAGCTATGATCCATGGAGGGTTGATTTTCAACACTATCAGAAAGAGAGTCAAAAAACCAAATATCCATGGCGAGTGAGATATCGTGGGATGACATGAGCCTTGAACTATATCTTATAATAGTATTGTGAATAGGAAACCAAGTTGTAAAGCTTATGAAACTTTTTCAAACTTAGTTTTGAAACCCTAAAATGGTAAAGATGCGATGCAAGAACTTAGTGTAGACATCCAAATTTAACCACTCCCATATGGTCAAAATCCTATTGTTTATTCATCTAATTCAGCTATATTAACTAAATGACATTTAATTAATATTATCCCATTCCCTAAGGCCTATAAAGGTAATTAATTAAATACTTTATCCTTTACCACTTCCTCTCTAAATTAAATAAATGTATCAATTTACTTAATTTATTCAATTATCCTCTTCAATTTTAAATTCATTCTTTCTCTCTCCTTGTCACATTCTAAATAACCTTTTCACTAGTCTAGATTAATCTAATTAATCATTCATTAGGATGTGCATATCCTTAATCAAGATTAATGTCACATCCTCCATCCTCTAATCTTCATTAATTTTCCTAATCACCTATTTGCACAACCTTAATCTTAATCACTTACCTTTCCTAGCATGTCCTTAAGTCAACCTTTCATGGTACTTACCTTATTAGGTTTGACCTCTTCCCCATGTGAATTAAAAATTCACACTTATTCCCCCATGCATTTATCTTCTCCATGACCTCTCATAGGTAACATCAAGTACATGGGACAAGGATCTCGTTGAGGAGGACCTTGTCTTATCCATTGGATTCTTGTAAGCTTGTGAATTTAAAATTCACTTTTTTTTCTCCAATGCCCTCTTCAATCCCCATGGTGACAAGAGTGGACTTTCTAAAAGTTCTCACTTGTCACTTTCAACTCCACTTGGGGAGAATGAATTCTTTTTTGAGGAAATCCTCTTCAATCCCAAGGTACTTGCAAGTACCTTGGGACCACATGGCCTTTTCCATGTCACCTTGTCATTTTTTCATATCACCCTCCACATGGAAAGATGTGAGTGATTGTTAGTCCTCAACTCATCACAACCCTTCATCTTGTCCATGGTGGATCAATCTCAGCCATCCATTTTTCTTTAAATGGAGAGTCTTGGCCTCAAGTTAAGGGTTAAGGATTTTGAAGCCATTATTGCAGCATTCAAGTCACTCAAGCCATTTTGTATTCTTGCATTCTTGCATTCAAACCATATTAGCCATTTATTATCCCACCTACCATCTTCCATCACTCAACCACCTCCATTATTGCAAGCTTGTCATCAAAGAGCATACATCAAAAGCATCTTCAAGGGCCAACCACTTCAACACTGTAAGCAAGCAACAAGGTATATCATTTTCATATTGATTTTGTTGTTGTTTACTTAGATTCAACTAGGCCTAATCATTGAGGTGTTGTTTTGTTTCCTTTGTCTCACATTCATTTCATTTTGCATTCTAGACTAGCGGATTTTTACTGCACACATTTTTGGCATGCCCAGTGGGACCCACATCATGGGTCTCTTCCTTTCACATTTTCTATTTTTTTGAAGTTTTTCAAGTTCAGAAACATAGAGGCGACTCTACCTACAAAGGGGTGACCCCACCCACAAAGAGGCGACCCTGCCCACAAAGGGGCGACCCCACCTGGAATCATAACTTTATGTTTATGTTTTTCTTGTGTTTCTAACTATTTTTACATATTTTGGACCTGAATAGGTGACCTCGCCCACAAAAGGGAAACCTCGCCTAAAATCCTAACTTTCTCTTTTTTATTTTCCTGTGTTTCTGACTATTTTTGTAGATTTTGGACCTGAATAAGTGACCTCGCCCACAAAGGGGTGACCTCACCTAGAATCTTGATTTTTTTGTTTTTATTTTTTCCTAATTTTTTGACTATTTTTGCATATTCTGGACCTAAATAGGTGACCTTGCCCACAGATAGGTGACCCCGCCCTGAGAGCCAATTGTGCCCAAAACACAAAGGCGGCCCCACCTGAAACAAAGGTAAAACGGGTCAACAAATAATTAGTTTTTCATTCAAGTATTCATTTGGTTTGAGTGTTGTTTTTGGTACTAATGATTGTGCAGCTCGATTGTCAAAGACTATTAAAAAACAAACCTACTAACACATTTGTTGTAGGGGGAGAAAGCTTGTTTCTTTTCTAGTTAACTTGTTTTCATTCTTAACTAAGAACATAAACTTAATTAAGAAGGGTCCAAAAACTTGTTTTTTGTGCTTGCAAGTGGACTAGTGACATATCCAATCCCCTTGCACAATTTGGAGATCCTAGGTGAAGAGAAATCATAGTCCACTTAATTCCTTTTTCTACCCTTTTTATTTTCTTAGCGAGACCTGCTTGGGGATTTCATAACCCCAAGGGATGATTCTAACCACGCGTACTAGTAAGGTATATAAAGGGGGGAGGAAAAATTTGTACCTCAATCCAGTCACGTCATGTCTAGCAGAGCATCAAATCTAGGGTGATACCTAGACAAGATGTGAAGAGTTGGTTCGAGCTTCTTGTCTCTCACTGGAAGTTCTTGACTCACACTTGTGATGGGTTGGTGTTCACGGTTGTGCCCCGTGTACCATGTGTATACTGAGGAATCCCTTAGAAACCTTGTTAAGCCTAGATAGAGGACTATGTTGGCCATACCCTTAACACTAATCTTAGGCTTGTGCTATTTGAACTATTGTTTTGTGCAAAATCAGTGTTTATCAACCAACTTTGTCCTTTTGTTTGTCATTCTTATCCTTTTCCATAGTTGTTTTTGCCTAAATTAGGTTCAAAACAACACATAGAGGTGGCCTTGCCCTCAAAGGGTTGACCTTTTCCTCAAAGAGGTGACTCTGCCCTAAAAGGGGTGACCATTCCCTTCCTATTTCAACCGCTTTCCACCCGGACCAAGTCAAAATTCACCAATTTCCTTAGAATAGGTGACCTTTCCCTCAAAGGGGTGACCCCGTCCTCAAAAAGGTGACCTTTCCCTCAAAGGGGCAACCTTTCCCTTCTTGTGTCAGTTGTTGTTTACTTTTCCAAAACCAAATTTTAGCAGTTTTTCCCTGCTTGGGCGACCTTGCTCCCTGTTTGGGTGACCTCGCCCAAGTTTCAGAAACCCTACCCTCTGAAGGGGTGACCCTGCCCTTAAAAGAGTGACCCTACCCTCTGAAGAACCATTTTCAACTTCTATTGGCTAGTTGTTATCCCATTTCGAATACCCATTTTCCGATTCTGAGTGTCGTTCCCTCATTTCAAGTATTCGTTTAACCATTTAGACCATCCATTCTCGTATTTTGGGTACCCATTCACCCATTTTAGGAATCCATTCACTCATTTGAAGAACCCATTCACTTGTTCTAGGAACCTGTTCACTTGTTTTGGGAACCCATTTTCCCATTCTGAGTATCATTCCTCAATCTCATGCATCTGTTCACCTATTTCAAGTGATCATTCATCCATCACGTGAACCCGTTTGCCCATTTTGAAAATTCATTTATCGATACCACTTAACCATTTTTCAGACTAAGTCAAAACCAGGATCAGTTTAGGTGACCCTGCAGTAGTTTGGGCAGCCCTACCCCAAAACTGAACTGGTTACTCAAATTTGATCTAAAAAGCCAGTTTCCCGGGAATTTAAACAACTTGTTGTCTACCTATTCATTTTCACATCTCATCCATGCATAATCCTCACATTAATCCATCTACATCTCAATCCATTTGCATCGACATCATTCTCTGAATCATATAGGTGCATCTTTAATCATCCTTAGGATGCACATCCATTATCATTTTTTCAATCCAAACCCTCTAAACTTTGTTTGAAGTTGTTATCTGAATTGACCTAGGTGCCTAAAATCGATCATCATCCTTCAACATCTGCTTAGGATCGCCATCCATCCTAAGTCCATCATCATCCTTGGCCCTATCAATCCCCTTCCATCTCAAGGAAAATTCACTATCATGATCATCAGTTCATCCTTTAATTTGATCATTTAGCACCTTAAGTCACCTAGGGTGATCTTTGAACCCAGTTAAGAAACCCTTCCAATCATCCAATCAATTGATCCTTAATTCAATCTCATCCAATCCAATCCAATCCAATCACATCTTTATCCAACTATCCAATTAATCGATCCATCATCTGATTGAATCAATCAATCCAACCAATCAATCCAATTATCATTTAGATTTTCTTTGTATTGCATCCTAAGAGTTTAGTTACATCTTAGACCACCTAGTTGTTTTTCACTTTCATGCCCGTTCAGACCCGCTCACAAGCAAAAATGCAAATGGCTGAACAACAAGCCCAAGGTTACTAGCCAAACATCCCACAAGATCCTAACAATGTCCAAAATATCCGACAAGATCCCCATAATGGTGCTTCATCACAATCCAATACCTACATCCAAAACACCACACCACCTAGTGATGAGAACATGGTGAATCAACCCAAAGTCACTATTGATGAATACCTTAATGATCATGTTAATGTTCAGATGATGGATCGTCTCCTCAACGAATGTAGGGATAAGATTCTTGCCACTCTACTCATGAGAGGATTCAAACCACCATCTGATTTTGATGCATCATAATATGTCGGTACCCACACTATTTTAGCACCTTCTGATCCACAAACTTCACAAAACATTCTAGGAAATTCATATGTACCCGAAGGTGCACCCACAAAAAATTGGTATCATCTTGAGTTTAGAAACACTGTGATACACCAAGTTGCTAGTTATCCTCATCTCCCAATCACAACCTTTGTAGCACAACTCAAGCATAACAACCCCTACGCCTACGTTATGCCTCTATACATTTCGTCCACTCTGCCACTTCCATCTCAACATCCTAGTACACCACCCATCAACACTGGGGGCACACCTATGTTGGAAGTGGATTCACTCTGAGAGGGGGGGGGGGGTTTGAATCAGAGTGATACAAATTTTAACTCTTGAAGAAAAATTTAAAATTTTTAACTTGTAACACAATATGACAAATTTTGTTTGAATCTTAAAACTCAATGCAACTTTCTTTGTGCAAGTGAAACTTGAACCTAGACTTCATATTTAACACTTATTAAAAGAAATATATGATATGTTCAATTGAAATTTATGAACAATCTTGTTGTGCTTTTCAAAATAGAACTAAAAGACTTCACAAAATATATCTTTGAAAAAATTCACTTATGGAGTACAAAATGCAGATTTCAATTTGCTCTATGAAAGACTTTTTGCATCAGATTTACACATATTAAATTTTCATGAATAACTTGAACATTTTAAAGTATCATAGCATTTACTAACATCAATATGAAACAAAATGAGAGAGATAAATGATTTAACACATAACACAAAGATTTCCTAAGTGGAAAAACCCTCATGGGCTATAAAAAACCATTCGCTAAAATTCATTTTCATTAATCAAAGAGCACAAACTCTGTAACAAGTTTCTGAAGCACCAACTTCATAGGAGCACCAACCCCTCAATGTACAAAGTCATTGTCTAAATTGTGTATACAAAAATGACCTTACAACTACATTTACATTTGCAATCCCAAAATCACAACTAAATACAAAATACTGAATTGATCTTCAATGATACACACTACAATATGCACTGTTCATAAAAATACTATGAAAAATTTCCCAAATTGAATACAAATGTCTCTATTGTGAAAACCTGAGATTACAGTGAAAACACTCTTTGCTTCTTTTCAAAAATTTGCTCAAAAATAACTCAATCAAAAACCACCCAAATCAAAACACTCTATTTTTTTAACATCAAAATCCTTGTCACTAAGAAATGGCTAAAAACCATACATTTATACAAAAAATGAATGGAGTTCAAACAAAATTTTTTATACTGAATCCAATAACTATGAAACCTTTAAGCCAATGCCATCTTTTCCTTTTTACTTTTTCATTTACCAAATTTTATTTCGAAATAGCAAAGAAAAGTATAGATATTACCAATGTTATGGTGGTTCAAAATACAAACAAAATACCATAAAATCCTCTATTACCTCCGATTCCAGCTCGTGGAGAGTCCACCAACCAACTCACCACCCTTCATAATCTAACATATCTGAAAACCAAGCCAAAATACCAGCTAGAACACTCTCAAGCAATAACTGAAATCTCTTCATGGTGGCGTGGCTAGGGTTTCAAACCCTATACTCTCATCTCGTTCACCTTTCTTTATTTTTTTCATTTGCTCTCTAAGACTTCAAATAATTTGTTCAAAAATGTATAATCATTGAAGTCCACATCAAATGATATTAAACATCATTTGGAATCAAGAAGAAACTAACATAATAATAATCAAATGATAAAACTATTATGCTGTCGATACTCGATATCACTCAAGAGTTTGAATATTCCTTGGTCACTACCATGTGACTTGCAATAAATTCAATCCCATGTTAAATATAGGAGGATTAAAACAATAAAACAACCCATTGTAATTCAATGTGAAATACCTGATGTATATATCAATGCTATGCACTGTTGAAAGATAATAAAAATGTTGCTGCCAAATATAGTGTATAACATGTGAACAAAAAAAAATGTCTACGATGATAAATCATCAAGTGGAGCCCGATACCATGCAAAATGGTCAGCTCAAAACATTAAGCAAAATATGCACTTGATAACAATAGAGTCGGATAAACTAACTATAATTTGTCAACAATGCTAAATGTTAGCATTTTAAATAGTATGTGTATAAAGGCTTGAATACAATGTAAGTTGTGTATCACAAACATTAAAGTCTCCACCTTGTGAAAAATGCAAGAACCCAATATAATATTGAACCCATGTAAAATGTGAAGGCCCAAGTGTATGTTGAAATACACTTTATATGATGTGATATGGTAAGTCCAAGCAATAGCATTGCTTATTTCCCTTTGTAAACAGATGCAATATATATATATATATATATATATATATATATATATATATATATATATATATGTATTATTGAGTCAAAAATGAACTCCATATAATGAAAATCTTATGAAGCTATATACAATAGCCAACTCATGAATACAAATCTGACTGTGTATCAATACCAAGTATAGCATGGGATATAGCTTGAAAGAGCCCTGTGAGAAAGAAATATACCTCATGTGAGCTGAAGCCAAATGCCATAGAACCAAAACCATATTATCTTCAATTTGAGAAGTGATGTAAGAGAGAAACCACTTGTATATGTCTAAATAGAATCAAGTAAGAACTGAAAGTCATCATTCCAAAATGAGTCCCATTTGATTCAGTATCGAAACGATATAGTGATCAAACATATAAAATGATATCACCTAAAAGAACTTTAAAACATGATCACTTGATAGCAATGGAAATATTGAAACCAACTTCTTATGAATTCCAATCAATATTGTAGCATCACAACATCAAACCATTACGGTTTTCAACAACTTATATGCAAATCCATTCAATTACTTAATATGTAAGATTACCTCATACCTATCTCCACCAACACAAATAAATTTTGACATAAATGACAAAACATGCCAAAGACCAAAAAACTCCCCCTTTGGCATTGATGTCAAACTCTCTCTCTCCTTTCTCCCCCTTTTGGCAACATATGACAAAGGAATAACTAGGTATTAACATTGTACTCCTTGTGAAACACTATCTCATGTGAGGAAAAATATATACGAGCCAAGTGAAATAGATCATGTCTTCTATCTTGTATCAATTTGACAAGACAATCACCAATAACTTTTGGCATCAATCAACACATCACAAATACATCTGAATCACTATTAACAATGTATGAAGAAAATTGCAACAAAGAACATCATTGCCCAAAATATATAACTATTTTAGCAACATATCAACACCAAATGAATCAAAAAACTGTGAAGATTCTCAAGAATCTCACTACAGATCTCTTCCAAACATGATATTATCTAACATCTCTCATAATATCACAAGAATCTATACTTAAAGCACACTGTGTGAAAAAAAAAATCACAATATATTCTTACCAAATAGACTTGGTCCCCCTAACTAAATGCATTGGATGAACCAAATACTTCAAACTTGCTCAAGCACCTGTTAAGAAGTTGAAAATCCATGCACTATAAAGTCTGCCCAAAAATATTAATGAAGATATACATCCAAGATCACAAGTAGATGCCACTGTTATACAAAATCATCCTGCTAATGTCAAAGTACCATATCAAGTGCCTCTATAATAGTGAAACCAAACTGTCATATCCAATATTATACTGAAAAACTCCTCAATAAAATTGTCAATTGTCACTGTAATAGCAATATTGAAAATGCATCAAAGAAGATATGTAAATGACAAAGTAGATAATTGTCATATGCAAGTGTGATACCAATGTACATTGTCAAATTGGAAATATACAAACCACTATCACAATGTTCCTGAAACAATCCTCAAACACTTGTGTTTCTCAAAACAATTAACATTGTGTTATGCAATACTGTCATAGAAGAGAACATGTCTTCATGATTACATCAATTCCATGAAGTAACCAAAGCAGCAACATGATGATATAAATGAGTAAGTATCAAAACAAAATTTTGTATCGGTCACCATAAGGTCATAAAATTTAACACAAACATAGCTAACACTATATAAAGATGCAAATAGCCAAAGTAATACTCACTACCTTTGTAGGATATACAACCATGTAGATCACTTCCACTTAATTTCCAGTGGCAAACCTTTTGTTTGAAACAACATCAACCACAAATACTAGTTGATATTAAATATGATATAAAATCATAAACACCATGATGATGAACAAGTGATGAGAAGCAACAATCATGTAAAACAAGACTATCATATAAAAGAGCTATCATCGTCAAGAAATGAAGAAGAATAGAGACAATTCCATGACCAAAAACCTGCAAGTTCATTTTATCATGCACACAACTAGCCTACTTGGCATCAATTTCCTTGATAATACCCTTGACACTCTACAAGTGTAGTCTTACACATAGCTTCCTTGTCTTCTATAGGAGTTATAAGATAGAAAATTAACCTTCTTTGCTAGATGTCACACTTACTTTGTCACTTGCTTCTACCATTGATCTTAGTACAAATACTCCTTTGGATCATAGTGATATCTCATAAAACTCTCTTTGAGTTACTTCTAAACTTTTTCAAAAACTACAAACTTCAATTCCAAGATCAAGAATACTACCAAAATAAATGATAAACACTTATCTTTAAGGCCCAACCAATTCAATGAAAGTTTAAAAATTCAATCAATGGAAAAACATGACTCTTTTTCTCGAAACACCACTTAAACAATTTTATTTTTTTAACTTTTTCCATAGTCATAACAAAACATATGAAAAAATTATATAGACTTCAAACTTTTATAAGATATACCTAGTCTTACCAACCCTGTACTTGTCATCTATCATCCTTTGTCAAACTAACACTACATAATTCTATCTAGAATTCCATTAGCAGCATTGACATCAAAACTATTAAAGATGAGGTGAACCAACATTATATCTACAATGGTATGATTTGTGCTCATGAAACCATGATTGTTATCCTTTCTCACTCTTTCTTCATAGGGATAATAGATATTACCATGAAAAACTCCCTCTAAATCTTTGCTTCTTCTCAAGATCTAGAAGATATCACTTGTGGATAGTGTGCACAATGCATTTTCATGGATTCATCTTTATCACTGGATTGATTATGTTTTCTTCTCCAAATCATACACAATCCTTTCTCTTTCTTGTCCAAGGTATCTACCTGTTATTGCTTGGTCAAGGTATTTAACTTTTTGTTATGTCTAGATGACCTCAACATATGATTTCTACAAGATTGAGCTCTGTGTCCAAGATAGTTACATCTGAAACACATGATATTATGATCTAAACCAAAAGAATGATAACTTCTTCTAGGAATTCTGTAAGAACTTTCATCACAATTCTTATCATTCCATCAACAATTAATTGCTACATGACCAAATTTGTGATAGATATAACATATAGTGCCACGATTCTGATTTGATAAATTATAATCTTTTCTGACATATCTTTTACAATCTTTAGGCCTATGTCCATAAACATGACATGAATAACAGTAACCATGGAATTGAGAATAATTATACCTTGTTGATTGGCATTTTCTGGTGGATGCGAAACCTATGAATCTATTAATAGCTTTTCTTTCTATCTCTGAAACATGATTGTTCAAGTCTATTTTCTTCTTAGGAGTCTGCCTAACCTTGAAACTCTATCCATATTTTGTTGCAAATACTATTTCATGTTGAGACTCATCTTGAACACTTGAAATTTTCCCTTTTACATAGCCTACTCCTATTTGATCTTTAGAATTCTTTTTTCTGACAATCATCTCATACAATAAATTAGTGCTATGATCATATTTCTAACTTTTATCTAATTGAACCTTGACACTTTCAAGTTCTTTTCTTGATGTAACTACTTCTCCTTCAAGTTTTAGACATTCAATCCTTTTAACCTCCAAATCAGACCTTACAACATTTTTTATCCTCTTACATTCTTCAATTTCAATTTTTTAACTGATAATCATATCATCTTTAAGAGTTAGTTCTTTTAACAAGGAATTATCTAAATTTTTCTTTAATGAAGCAATGTCATTTTCTAGTTTAATACACAACTCATCCTTGTCTTTTAACTTGGCTTCCAATCCTTCTTCAATCTTTTTCTTATCAACCATTTGAGCTTTTAGAAATTCAATAATCTTTTTATCTTCATTATGATCTTGTATTACAACTTTATTGACATTAACACTTTCTTGTAAGCGTACTTTAAGATCCTAATTTTATTTTCTAAGCCTCTTAAGCTCATCGAAGGTAGCAAGCAGTTCTTCCTACAAATCAACCTCAAACTCATCACCTTCATATTTCTTTTCACCAAATTCCTATTCAAAGTTACTTACTAGGTGATATTTTGCTTCTCCAACTATAGGATCACATTTACTATTAACTGGCAGGGGTGTTACTTCACTAGACTTGACACTTGTTTTTTTCTTCTGATTTTTGTTTCTTTTGCACTTACCCACAGTACTCCTCTTATCAAGAAATTGGTTGAACTTAATTTGGTTAGGTTTATGCAAGGGTCTAGCTCTTTACACCAAAATCAATCGAAAACATATATGTTTTCATAAAACAAATAGACTATACCATTAGACAGAAACACCATCTTGAACTTGTGACATATTTGACAAACTTCCAAGACCAAAATCAATCCTAGGTATG
The DNA here is from genome assembly GCA_007115665.2 of Sequoiadendron giganteum. Lineage (NCBI taxonomy): Eukaryota > Viridiplantae > Streptophyta > Pinopsida > Cupressales > Cupressaceae > Sequoiadendron > Sequoiadendron giganteum. Next base: position 415,570,786 of record CM021102.1, on the reverse strand, counting down.
AAACCTAATGCAAGAGCCTACACTGTGATACCACTTGTTGGAAGTGGATTCACTCTGAGAGTGGGGGGCTGAATCAGAGTGATACAAAATTTAACTCTTGAAGCACAATTTAAAATTTTTAACCTTTAACATGTAATATGATAGATTTTGTTTGAATCTTAACTCAATGCAACTTTGTTTGTGCAAGTGAAACTTGAACCTAGACTTCACATTTAACACTTATTAAAAGCACTATATTATATTTTCAATTGAAATTTATGAACAATTTTGTTGTGCTTTTCAAAACAAAACATAAAAACTTCACAAAATATATCTTTGAAAACATTCACATATGGAGTACAAAATGTAGATTTCAATTTTCTCTATGAAAGAATTTTTGCATCAAATTTACACATTAAATTTGCATGACCAACTTCAACATTTTAAAGTATCAGAGAATTGACTAACACCAATATGAAATAGAATAAGAGAGACAAATGATAACACATAACACAAAGATTTCCTGAGTGGAAAAACCCGTATGGGGTATAAAAAACCACTCGCTAAAATTCCTTTTCATTAATCAAAGAGCACCAAATCTATAACAAGTTTCTAAAGCACCAAATTCATAGGAGCACCAACCCCTCAATGCACAAAGTCACTATCTAAATTGTGTATACAAAAATGATCTTCAATGATACCCAGTACAATATGCATTGTTCATAACAGTACTATGAAAACTTTCCCAAATTGAATAAAAATGTCTTAGTTGTGAAAACCAAAGATTATAGTGAAAACCCTCTTTCCTTCTTTTCACAAATTTTCTCAAAAATAACTCAATCAAAAACCACTTAAATCAAAACACTCTATTTTTTTAACATCAAAACCCTTGTCACCGAGAAATGGCTAAAAACCATACATTTATACAAAAAATGAATGCAGTTCAAACAAAAACTAAATACTGAATCCAATAACTGTGAAACCCTTAAGCCAATGCCATCTTTTCCTTTTTACTTTTCCATTTAGCAAATTTTCCTTTGAGAGAACAAAGCAAAGTATAGTTATTACCATTGTTTGGTGGTTCAAAATGCAAACAAAATCCCATAAAATCCTCTATTACCTCTACTTTCAACTTGTGGAGATTCCACCAACCAACTCACCACCCTTCATAATCTAACATATCTGAAAACCAAGCCAAAATACCAGCTAGAACACTCTCAAGTTGTAACTGAAATCTCTTCATGGCGGCACAGCTAGGGTTTCAAACCCTATACTCTCATCTCATGCACCTTTCTTTATTTTCTTCATTTGATTTATAGTTCTTCAAAGACTTTGTTCAAAAATGTATAATCATTGAAGTCTACATCAAATGATATTAAACATCATTTGGAATCTGGAAGAAACCGACATAATAATAATCAAATGATAAAACTATTATGTCTTCGATACCCGATATCACTCAAGAGTTTGTATATTCCTTGGTCACTGCCATGTGACTTCAAATAAATTCAATCCCATGTTAAATATAGGAGGCTCAAAACAATAAAACAACCCATTGTAATTCAATGTGAAATACCCGATGTATATATCAATGCTATGCACTGTTCAAAGATAATAACAATGTCACTACCAAATATAGTGTATAACATGTGAACAAAAACAAATGACTATCGATGATAAATCATCAAGCGGAGAACGATACCATGCAAAATGGTTGGCTCAAAACATTAAGTAAAATATGCACTTGATAACAATAGATCTGGATAAACTAACTATAATATGTCCATAATGCTAATTGTTAGCATTTTAAATAGTATGTGTATAAAGGCTCAAACACAATGTAAGTTGTGTATCACAGACATTAAAGTCTCCACCTTGTGAAAAATGCAAGAACCCGATATAATATTGAACCCATGTAAAATGTGAAGGCCCAAGTGTATGTCGAAATACACTTTGTATGAAGTGATATGGTAATTCCAAGCAATACCATTGCTTATTGCCCTTTGTAAACAGATGCAATATATATATATGTATTATTTTGAGTCAAAAATGATCTCCATATAATGAAAATATTATGAAGCTATATACAATAACCAACTCAATAATACAAATCTGACTATGTATCAATACCAGGTATAGCATGAAATAGAGCTTGAAAGAGCCCTATGAGAAAGCAATATACCTCATGTGAACTAAAGCCAAACACCATAGAACCAAAACCATATTATCTTCAATCTGGGTAGTGATGTAACAGAGCAATCACCTATATATGTTTGAATAGAATCAAGAAATGAAAGTCATCATGTCAAAATGAGCCCCATCTGATTTAGTATCAAAATGATATAATGATCAAACATATAAAATGATATCACCTGAAAGAACTTTCAAACATGATCACTTGATAGCAATGGAAAGATTGAAACCAACTTATTATGAATTCCACTCAATATTGTAGGATCTCAACATCAAACCATTACGGTTTTCAACAAATTATATGTAGATCCATTCAATAACTTCAGATGTAAGACTACCTCATACCTATCTCCACAAAGACCAATAAATTTTGACATTAATGACAAAACATGCCAAAGACCAACAACCTGTCCTTGCATTAATGCCACCTCCATCTTGTGAAATCATGTCTCAACTTCTAGTTTTGAGCCTCAGACAAAAGGATTTGGTGAAAATTGTTATGTTTCTTCCCTTTACTGCTTTACTTCGGTTGTCTGGTTTGGCCTTGGCGGTACTGCAGTGAATATCTAAGCAGTTACCGCCTTACTGTGTGCGGTGAGTTCTCTCACCATGGTGGTGCGGTAAAGCCACCTATAGCCTACATTGGTGGTTACCGCCTTATCGTGCACGATGAGTTCTCTCACCGCGATGGCGTGGTAAGGCCGCTAGCGGCCTGGCTCGGCGGTTACCATAGGTGGTGGTTCCTCTCACTGTGGTGTCTGCGGTGAGACCGCTAGCGGTGGGCTTGGCGGTTACCACCATACCGCAAGCAGTGGTTCCTCTCACTGCGGTGTCCATGGTGAGACCGCTAGCGATCGCCCTGGTGATTACCGCCCTACTGGGGGGTGGCCTGGTGGCACTCGTGATAGTGCGGTATGACCGCCAGCGGTCTTTTCGATGGCCACTGCCACACCATGGGTCAACTCGGATGGAGCAATGGTAGCATGGTGGAGAGTGACTGGGCTTGGTGAAGACTTGGGTGAGCTCGGCTGAGCTCACTGCCATACCACAAGATGAGTCAGTGAGCTCGGCAGTAGCGCGGTAAGAGCTTGGTCAGCCAAGCTTGACCTGTTTGAATAGAAATTCAAAGCGACAGATGAATAAAGTTTGAACACGTGGCTTGAAGACAACAGTCTGATTGGCCAAAGACCGAAATAGTGAAAGGCAGTTATTGTAGGCCGACATCAGCTGATGACAAAACTCGATTATGGTGATGAAGTTATTGCTTGGGTGGCTCAATGTAATTAGTGTAGATCGATTTCTTACTTGAATGTTTGATGCATGAACCTAGAGGCTTTGGGATTGGTTGAAAGTGTAAATGTGTTGTAAGACTTGTACAGTCAATCTTAGGTTGACAAAGTTGTACATGTAAGTTGCAAGTCGATGTATGAGAAAAGGATTTCATTGTCTACTTTGTGAGAAGTATTGTAACAGTGAGAGTTTGAGTTGAGAGCTGCTATGAGCTGATTAGAGAGTGAAGACTGAATAATTTTTTATGTAATAATTTTATTGTTGTAATACAAAATTGTCTTTGCTTGGTGTGGTGGGTTTTTTACCTGAAAAGGTTTTCCCACGAAAATACGTGTGTCAATCTATGAATGCTTATTCTGTTATCTCTTTTATGCTACATGTATTCATCTCAGTAGTTTTAGAAGCTATTAGAACTCATTTTTTCTCTTCTCCTCTGTTGTATTAGTGTTAAGGGAATTTATTCCACACTGTTGGGTCATTAGATCCATCCCTTTTCTCCCTTCAATTGGTATCAGAGCTTGGCCAGTTGTGTTATCCTTGAGAGAAAAGGTCAGTTTTTTGTGCAAATACTATTTCAATGGGAGTCTTGCATTGTTGAAACTTGTTTCTATTTGAGATGGTGAGTACATCAGGTAGAGTAGAGATTGAAAAATTCAATGGCAGCAACTTTGAGTTATGAAAACTCAAAATGGAAGACTTGCTTGTGGATAGAGACCTCTGGGTAGCAGTGTCTAGAACTATGCCACAAAGTATGACACAAGAGGCTTGGGATCTTGTTGATAGAAAAGAAAGAGGTCTGATAAGACTGAGTCTAGCCAATTTTGTACTCCTAAACATCCATGAGGAGAATTCTGCAACTTCATTGTGGAAGAAGCTTGGTGATATTTATCAGGGAGAGTCTCCGGTAAATAAGTTATTCCTGAGGAAGAAGTTGTACTCCTTGAAGATGGAAGAAGGTGCATTTGTTGCAGACCATCTGAACTCATTTAATGAGTGTTACTCAACTAGTGTCTATAGGTGTAAAGACTGAGGAGGAGGATCGTTGTATGCTCCTGTTGTGTTCATTACTTGATAGTTGGGATCATCTTGTGATGGCCATTGGAAGTAATACCACTACTTTCAAGATAGAAGATGTTGTTTCCTCATTGTTGCCTGAAGAGATGTGGAGGAATTCTTCTGAGATGGCCAAATAGGCTCTTGTTGTTCGAGGTAGACCAAAGGAGAAAGGCAAGAAGAAAGACAAGAAGTCAAAATCCAAATATGCAAGGAAATCAAAATCTCCTGGTAAAAAGTCCAAGGTGAAATGTTGGAACTGTGGACAACCTGGTCATATCTGAAAGGACTGCAAGGAGAAGAAGAAGAAGAATTCTTCAAATAATGACTCTTCTCAAAGTGATGCAGATGCCTTCATTGCAGCAGCCTTGACAACTCAAGCATCAGATGATGTCTGGTTGGTTGACTTAGGTGCATCCTTTCACATGACATCCAATAGAGAATGGTTCTCTAAGTATGAGAAGTATGATGGTGGAAAGGTGTACCTATCAAGTGATTCAACACTAGAGATAGTTGGTAGAGGAAGAGTCAGAATTCAGTTTCCTAACGGAAGAGTCAAAGGGATTGGTGGTGTACTACACATTCCAGGTTTGGCTCAAAATATTCTCTCTTTCAGTAAGTTAAATGATGCTGGTGTAGAAGTTTCTTATTCAACTAAAGGATGTAAAATGGCTAGAGGTGCAATGGTGTTGCCTAATTGTGTTCGTACTGGCACTCTATATAAGCTAGATGCACATCCTATTCATTGTAACAGTGCCTATGTAAAGTCATGTAAATCAGTCCCTTTAGAGAAAGATGAAGACACTTCTTTGTCTGCAAATGCTTTGGAGGTAAAACTTCCAGCAGAGAAGACTATGCTATGGAATCATAGACTTGGTCACATAGGTGAGAAAGGTTTACAAACCTTGAAGAATAAAAATATTGTAGAAGGGCTTGATGATTGTAACCTTAGTTTGATTTTTGCGAACACTGTATTTATGGAAAACAGCACCGTGTTTCATTTTACTCAAGTATTCATAAATCTTCTGGTATACTGGATTATGTTCATTCTGATATTTTTGGTCCAGTTAATGTTCCTTCGTTATCGAATTCTAGATATTATGTTTCTTTTATTGATGAATATTTGAGAAGGGAATTTGTATACTTGCTTAAAATTAAATTAGAAGTGTTCAGTCAGTTTAAGGAATTTAAATCTTTGGTAGAGAATTAGACTAAAAGGAAAATTAAATGTTTGAGGACAGACAATGGCAGTGAGTTTTTTTCTACAGATTTTGAAAGGTTTTGTACAGATCATGGAATTAAAAGGCATAAGACAACACCTTATACTCCACAGAAGAATGGAGTTGCTAAAAGGTTGAACAAGACACTGATGGAAAAGGCGAGGAGTATGTTGAGCGGTGTTGGTCTGGAGTAGAAGTTCTAAGCTAAGGTTGTGGCTACAACATGTTATTTAATAAATCATTCTCCTTCCTCTGATCTTGTTGATAAGACACCTTTGGAAGCATGGTCTAGTAAGAAGCCCTCTTTGAGGCATGTCCGTGTCTTTGGCTGTGAGGCATATGTTTATGTACCAAATGATAAAAGATCAAAGTTAGATAACAAGGTTGTTAAATGTATTCTCATTAGCTATGGAGTTGGCGTGAAGGGATACAAAACTTGGAACCCTGTTACTGAGAAGGTTCTATATAGAAGAAGAGTGATTTTTCATGAGCTGAAACCTTCAGTAAGTGATCAATAACTTGAGACAGATCAGAGAGACAAGATGAATGATGCAGTTGAGATTTCTCAAACTCCAGAAAAGGGAGAACTGCATGGCATACCTGAGACTGAGGAGAGTTCAAGTAGCTCTGGAAGTTCTGATGATGAAGAACCACAACCTCAGCCTATAAGAAGTTCTACACAAGAAAAATAGAAACCTGAGAGGTATGGTTACTCACTATTAAATTTGAACTGTGTCTATGCCTTAATTACTAGCACTGATGAGCCTAGGACTATAAAAGAAGCAATCAACATGACTGATTCAAATTCTTGGTTCGAAGCCATTAATGAAGAGATGGATTCATTGAAGAAGAATGAAACCTAGGACTTGGTACCACTACCTAAAGGGCGAAATCCTATTCGCTATAAGTGGATATTCAAAAATAAGATAGGTCTTGATGGCAGTGTTGAGAAGTATAAGGCACGACTGGCTACAAAGGGATTTTCCCAAATTGAGGGAATTGATTATGGAGAGATTTTTTCCCCTATAGAAAAGTTGACATCCATTAGATTTTTGTTGTCATTGGCAGTTGTGTATGACTTTGAAATTGAGCAAATGGATGTGAAAACAACATTTATCCATGGTGAGCTGGAATAAGAAATTTATATGTCCCAGCCTGAGCATTTTGTTGAAAAAGGTAAACAAAATCTGGTTCGTAAGTTAAATAAATCTTTGTATGGTTTGAAGCAATCTCCTAGAATGTGGTACCAAAAATCTAACACATTTGTGTTATCTATGGGATTTGTGAGATCAAAATCTGATCATTGTGTTTATTATAAATCTAAGAATGATTGTGTCCATGGATGATATGTTATTCATAGGTAATAGCAATACTATGATTTCTGATCTTAAATCTTAGTTGTGTGCAAAGTTCGAAATGAAAGATCTTCGTGTAGCAAGGTATATTATGGGAATGGAGATAACCAGGGACAGATCAAGCAGAAAGCTTTGGGTAAGTGAGAGTAAGTGTGTCAATACTGTTCTAGAGAGATTTGGTATGAATGACTGCAAGCAGCTAGTTGTTCCAATCACACAAGGAATGAAACTATTTGTTGAAGAATGTCCAAAATCTACTATTGATATGGAGGACATGACCAGTGTGCCTTATGCAAGTGTTGTTGGTAGTTTAATGTATGCAATGGTTTGCACAAGAGCAGACATTGCCCAAGTAGTGGGAGTTCTAATCTGTTTTATGGAAAATCGGGGAAGATCACATTAGGATGTTGTGAAGAGAGTGTTCAAGTATTTGAAGGGGACTTCAGACTATGCTTTGTGTTACCATGGTAGTTTGGTTGCATCACAAAGAACACTCAGCATTCAGGGATATTTTGATTCTGATTGGGCAGGGGACATTGATAGCAGGAGAACCACCAATGGATACACATTCATGCTAAATGGTAGAGTAGTGAATTGGATGAGCAAGCGATAGGCTATAGTTGCTTTATCCACAACAGAGGTAGAGTACATGGCAGAAACTCATGCTTGTAAGGAAGCAGTTTGGCTAAGGCATTTGTGTTCAGACATTGGTCTCAATGCAGGGTAGATCACTATTTGTTGTGACAATCAGAGTTCCATTTGTTTGGAAAATAATCCGACTTTCCATGCCAGGATGAAGCAAATTAATGTGTAGTTTCACTTCGTGAGGGACATGGTTGAAGATGGAAGAGTCTATCTTGAAAAGGTTGACACTTTGAAGAATGTTGTAGATGCATTGACAAAGCCCATGAGCACATAAAAGTTCAAATGGTACGTAGAATTGATGGGCCTTGGGGCCTATGACTGTCAATGATTTTTCAAAGTCAAGAGAAAGCTGGAAGTCTTCGCCAAGTGGGAGCTTGTTGGGAAATCATGTCTCAACTTCTAGTTTTGAGCCTCAGACAAAAGGACTTGGCAAAAATTGTTATGTTTTTTCCCTTTACCACTTTACCATGGTTGTCTGGCTTAGCCTTGGTGGTACCACGATGACTTTCTAGGTGGTTACTACCTTACCACGCATGGTGAGTTCTCTCACCATGGTGGCACGGGAAAGTCACCTGCAGCCTACGCTGGCCGTTATCGCCTTACTGCATGCGGTGGCGTGGTAAGGCTGCTAGCAGCCTAGCTCGGTGGTTATTGCCATACCACAAGCGGTGTTTCCTCTCACCATGGTGTCTGCAATGAGACTGCCAGTAGTGGGCTCGGGGATTACTGCCATACTATAGGCGGTGGTTCCTCTCATCGCGGTGTCCGCAGTGAGACCACTAGCGGTCGTCCTAGTGGTTACCACCCTACCACGAGGTGGCATTGCGGCCCCCATGGTAGTGCGATATGACCACCAGCGGTCTTGCCGATGGCAACTGCCACACCGTGGGTCAACTCAGATGAAGCAGCGGTAGCATGGTGGAGAGTGACTGGGCTTGATGAAGACTTGGGTGAGCTCGGCTGAGCTCACCGCCATACCGTGAGGCAAGTCAGTGAGCTTGACAGTAGAGCAGTAAGAGCTCAGTTGAGCTTAGAGCTCAGTCAGCCAAGCTTGACCAATGTCAATAGAAAGTCAAAGCGACAGGCAAATAAAGTTTAAACACATGGCTTGAAGATAGTAGTTTGATTGGCCAAAGACCGAAATAGTGAAAGGTAGTTATTACAGGCCGACTTCAATTGATGACATAACCCGATTATGGTGATGAAGTTATTGCTTGGGTGGCTTGATGCAATCAGTGCAGATTGATTGCTTGCTTGAATGTTCGATGCATGAACTTGGAGGCCATGGGATTGGTTGAAAGTGTAAATGCATTGTAAGACTTGTACAGTCAATCTTAGGTTGATAGAGGTGTACATGTAAGTTGCAAGTCGATCTATGAGAAAAGGATTTCATTATATACTTTGTTAGAAGTATTGTAACAGTGAGAGTTTAACTTGAGAGCTATTGTGAGCTGATTAGAGAGTGAAGACTAAATAATTTTGTATGTAATAATTTTATTGTTGTAATACAAAATTATCTTTGCTTGGTGTGGTGGGTTTTTCACCTGAAAAGGTTTTCCCACATAAATACTTGTGTCAATTTGTGAATGCTTATTATTTTATCTCTTTTATGCTGCATGTATTCATCTCAGTAGTTTTAGAAGCTATTAGAACTCATTTTTTCTCTTCTCCATTGTTGTATTAGTGTTAAGGGAATGTATTCCGCATTGTTGGGTCATTAGATCCATCCCTTTTTTCCCTTCACCCCAGTACCTATGTCTGCTAGCAATTTACTGCCACCTATATTCCAACAACCTCTAGTTAATCCTCACCAATCCACCACATTACAAGCACCACAACAACACACTGCTATTGCTTCATCCCAACCACCTCACCAACAACCTTAGTAGCACAATATCCCCATACCACAATAAAAAGTCTCAACTCCCACACAACCACCCCACCAGGTGACACAAACTACAACTCAGCTACCACAACCACCGCATGGCATTTCAGTAGTAGTCCCACAACAACATATTCCATCTCACCCATCTTACCAAAAACCACCACAATAGAAACCTCCATCATAGCATGTACATATTCCTACATAAATGCAACATAATCCTCTTACAAAATATCTTTATCATCCATCCAGCACATACACTACTCCATCCCATCCTAATCCTCATCAAGCTCCTTAGAATCAAACATAGACCCAACTGCAACTTTATTGCAACCCTTCGGAACCACACACCAATCCTTATCAACAACCATCAAATCCATAATCTGTGATGCATCAATACCAATCCTATCCACCCTACCTCTAGCAAAAATAGTCTTATAATCAAGGTGCACCCTCCACCTCTTATTATCAACCACCACCATATCAACAAGGGGCTTCTACCTCTTCATATTATCAAAATCCTACACAATATCAAGGTGCCTCATTCACTTCACTTCTTATTTTCAACAACAACCATCCTATCAACAATCAGTTTCCACCTCTTACCACCACAATTCATCATCTTCATATCCACCATACATCAATCCCCAATCCCCTTATACCAATCAGAGCCAACAAATTCCTTCTTATACACCTCAACCCGCCTATGATCCAACTACTAATGTACCATCCTCATCATCTCATTCATATAATCAGCCTACTCCAAATCCTGTAGCACCTATCAACAAAGACTTAGAAGAAGTCAAAGTTGCATTGAAGGACTTACAAGCTAGGATGGGAAAACAATCATTCAAATTTGAGGTCATTTTTCCCTATCCATTCGATTCCTCCATTTATTTGGTACCCTTTCCTAAAAACCTTGAAATTCCAAAATTCGATAGGGAACCAAAGATCCCAAATCTCATCTTCAATATTTTTAAGCCCACTACTAAGAAGTCATGCACAATGACAACTACCTCATGTGATTGTTCCCTAAAAGCCTACAGGGAGTCACTCTTAACTGGTTCATGGGTCTTGAGAAGGGATCCATCAAATCCTTTGTGTAGCTGTCAGAAGAATTTGTCTCCCATTTCTTCTTTAATCTGGATAAGTATATTGATACGCTTGATCTCCTAAAAGAAAAACAATGTGATGGAGAAACATTTGCAAGCTATCTGGAAATATGGTGAGCCTTAGCTAGTCAAATGAAATCCCCATTGAGGGAAAAAGACATGATTACTTTGTTCATTGAAAATTCCCATCTGAACATGGCTCACAATTTCCAACTCCACTATATCACCACCTTTGCAACACTAGTGGAGAAGGGTCCTATCTTGGAAATAGCCCTTGTTGCTAAAGGGTAGGTCAAAATTTTCAATCTTGATAAAGAGAGGTCCTTTGGCGATAAACCTTGTTATTGGAATAAAAATAAAAATATTTTCAACGATGGTGTCATGGACGAAAAAACATGTCTAAGTGGCTACTACCTCACAAAAGCCGCAATATCCTCCTCAACAGTAGCAGTCGATCCCAAATGCCATATCCATGCCACAAGGAGCACCTCGTCCTAAACAACAGTCAAATCAAAATAATCAAGGGGGGAATAAATGTTAGTTCACTCAGTTGGGAGAACCCCTCAGTGTCGTGTTTAAAAAGCTCCTCCAAGCTGACTACCCCATCACATATCCTGTAACCAAACCCCTTCACGAGTCCAAACCCAAGTCGACTTGGTTCAAAGAAAATGAGTATTGTGAATTTCACAAGATTAAGGGACATGCATTGGATAAGTGTCAAGGTATAAAAACCTACATCCAGGGTCTCATAGACTGGGGTGAAATACATGTGGATAATAGCACAACAACCTTGTCTAATGTTCAACTTCAAATATATTATAATGCTTTTCCCAAGCATAATTGGGGTCCTAGTACATCCAACTCCAATCCTGGACCTAGCAACAACAACAACTAGAATAAAAACACTAATAACATTAGTTATGAAAATATACCATAAATTACCAAGGTCTTTTCACATACATAGATCAAGTGGAGCTGCGTATATCCATGATACACGTCAAAGGAAAAGACCCACAATGTGCTATTACCACCCGTCGCACCCGCATCACCACCCCAATAGACTCTACATCTACCCAGCTGTCATTTAATAGTTCATAGTACAACATCCTTGATCACTTAGGAAAGACCTCGACTTAGATCTCTATCCTAGATCTACTTAAGTCTTCTCTTGTGTACCATGAAATCCTAAATAAGGCCTTGTAGAGAACTCAAGTTCCCAATGAAATAGATCCCAAAAAATTCCAACCATTGGTAGGTAATATTTCCACAAGCTATCAATTGGGTTTCAGCCAAAAAGATATGCCACACCTTGAATCCATCCATAACCGTCCCCTTCACCTTGAGGTTGGTGTGAATTATCATAACTTAAAAAGGGTACTAGTAGATAATGGTTCTGCCCTAAATATTTGGACATTAAAATTTATACAATAGGTGGGATACACCCAAGCTAATCTAAATAATCAAGTTATCACCATCAAAGCATATTATAACGTAGAACAAGATTCTGAGGGTACTATTTGTCTTCCTATTTAGGTAGGCCCCATAGTTTAGTATACTATGTGCAATGTTCTAGACCTTGAACTTCCATATAACATCCTTCTTGTCCACCCATGGATTCACTCTATGCAAGTTGTTCCATCAACCTATAACCAATGTTTGAAATTCCTATTTCAAGGAATGGAAGTAACTATAAAAGATGATCCTCATTCATCTAAGTATTGTCATGTGCTAGAAGCTTCCTTTCCACATTCTCATTACTACCCTAGCATAGAAATGGGGGCATCTCACACATTGGCATCCCATCCATCCACCAACACCGCATCCACCATCACTTTTGATTCCACCATCACAAAGGTTGCAGAGAGTACAAAATGCAAACTACACTTAATGTGGCTACAATGCCACCCTCTCCTCACTCATTTGGCCAACCTTCCCAATCGACATCACATATAGAAGAAAATACACTTACACTCACTTCCAAAAACATGGGCATGACAACATTTAGAGATTTGGGTACCCTTCAAGATCATATGGAGGAAGATGTCAGCCAATCGGTTTACAGAGAAGAACCTGAGCCACCACATCCCCTTTTAGAATACTTTCAGGAGGTATATCTGCGTGCACCCAATTTTTTTGAAAAGTGCAATTATCAAGGTGGAGGTCTAGGTATAGAAGAGCAAGGAAAGCGACTACCTATCGAAGCATCTATGCATCCAATAAAGTTGGGATTGGGCTATGATACCAAACAAAAAGGTCCTATAGTATCATCTAGTGCCTCTAACAATGTCAGTGTGGATGATGGTTCCCTCGAAGACATACTAGAGGAGGAATCCATCATACAAGTGTATGATGATTTAGATCACGTTGACATTCCTTCCATGTTTGAATGCCTATCTGTTTGCACCATCACCTTATCTCTTAAACACCCCGAGCTTATAGACCATGACCTATAAGGAAGCGAACCTCTCAACACCTTTCCCTTAGTGGACCAATATGTACATCTAATGTGATTAGGGGAAGATGAATGCCCCAACTGCAAAAATAAAAAGAAACAAAATAAAAAAGGATCACCCAGTGAACACCTCCCTAAGGTACTTTGTGACTTTGAAAAAATTAAAAAAAGGGTGAATCTACTAGTGAAAACCTTGATGAGGTGCTAGAAGATGGGGAGGTTCATCTTCCCCTTGTAGGGACTCAACTATTTGGTGATCATTGATCTTGACAGAAGAAACACAAGAAATAAACTTGGGAACTAAGGAGAACCACAAGATCACCTATGTGGCCAAGGCACTATCAAAAGAAGAAAACTCTATCATCACCAAGCTCCTCAAAGAAGGAATCATCAATTTTACCTAGACATATTCAGACATGTCTGGCCTTGATTCTTCTTTGGTGGTACATCACCTAGACATCCATCCTAGTGAAACACCTAGCAAGTAAAAATTCAGGAAAATGCACCTGCAAGTAGCTCTATTGGTTAAGAAAGAATTGGAAAAGTTGTTGGAGGCAGGGTTCATACGACCAATCGACTAATCTAACTGGATCTCGAATATAGTCCTAGTCGCTAAACCCAGTGGATATATCAGAATTTGTACAAAATTTTGAGATCTTAACAAAGCTTGTCCCAAGGATGATTCTATTTTGCCAAATATTGATATGTTGGTTGACCTAACCATAGGACATGAGATGTTTTCCCTCATGGATGGTTTCTCTGGTTACAACCAGATTAAGGTTTCCTCAGAGGATCAATAGAAGATTTCCTTCACAACACCTTGGGGTATATTTTGTTGTAATGTCATGCCTTTTGGCCTCAAGAATGTGGGGGCAACATATCAATGTGCTATGACAGTTATCTTCCATGACCTCATCCACATAATAATGGAATATTACATTGATGACCTATTAGGAAAATCATGAATGAGGGAAGAATACCTTATAATTCTTAGAAAAATCTTTGAACATATAGAATAGTACAAGGTATGCCTCAATCCAAAGAAGTGTGTTTTCAGTGTCACATCCAAAAAACTCTTAGGGTTCATTGTCTCTCGTAGAGGAATAAAATTTGATCCTACTAAGGTCAAGGCAATCATGGAAATGCCTCCACCTTGCAATCTAAAATAGCTAAGAAGCCTACAAGGTAAGCTCCAATCTATCTAAAGCTTCATTCCTCAACTAGACAAAAAGTGTTAGTCGTTCACACATCTCCTGAAGAAAGATATTGCATTTAAGTGGAATCAACAATGTCAACTCGACTTTGATCAGATCAAAGAATATTTGGCTCACTCACCTATTCTAATGCCACCTCTTTTTGGTAAACCACACCTACTTTATATTTCAGCTACTTTTGTGGCACCAGGGGCATTGTTAGCATAACACGATGAGTCATCTAAGGAAAGATCAATTTACTAAATCAATCAGACCTTACTAGGTTATGAGATAAACTATTCCCCAATGGAGAAGGCTTGCCTAGCCGTAGTCTTCAGCTCACAGAAACTTCGACACTACATGCTTAGCCATCCGATCAAGCTAATCTCTAAGGTTGATCCATTTAAATATCTGTTATCTAGAACAACATTGAATGTCCATATGGCTAAATAGGTCATGCTGCTAAGTGAATTCGACATAGAGTATGTGGATCGTAAAGCAATCAAAGGACAAGTAATTGTGGATCAACTAGCAGATGCTCCACTAGAAGATGCTTATCCTTTAGAAACAGAGTTCCCTGATGAAGGGGTCTTTGCAGTTTTAGAAGCCACCACATGGACTCTATACTTTGATGGATCACACACAAACAATGGATCAGGAGTAGGAGTCTTGCTTGTCACCCCCCAAGGTGAGTACATATTGAAGTCATTTAGATTGGCCTTTCATTGTACCAAAAACATTGTTGAATATGAAGCTCTTCTTATAGGCCTTAGGATTGTAGTTCAATGGCGTATCTCTCACATGCACGTGTTTGGTGACTCCCAATTGGTTATCAAACAAGTCAATGATGAATTCCTAATGAAATATGATAAGATATTACCATACAAACGTATGGTAGATGACTTCAAGAAATATTTCTCCTCCATCCAATTTGATGAAATACCTAGAGTACAGAACAAAGCAGCTGATGACATGGCCACCATTGGTATCCTCCTTGACATGCCCAAAGATTGTACTGAATGTGAGTTCCTCATGGAGAAACTTTTAGTCCTTGCATATGACATCCTTAAGAGTGAAATGTTATGTGACATTGTAGGTCCTAAATCCCCCTGGTACCAAAACATCTACACTTACCTCCACGACAATACCTTACCCTCTGACCTCACATGTAGCCAACACAAATCATTTATCTAATGCACAACCCATTACACCATCACAGATGATATGCTCTATCAGTGTGGGTATGATGGAACCCTCCTCTAATATTTAAATGAGACTAAATCCCACATCACATTGGCAAAAGTACATGGTAGTATCTGTGGGGCCCATTCTAATGGCATGGCCTTGGCTAAGAGGATTCTCGGAGCAGGATATTACTGGCCTAATATGGAGCATAATTCTTGCAATTTTTTCAAAAGGGGCCTTCCCTATCAACAACATGCAGATTTGATTCATGCTCCTGCACAAGAGTTACAACCCATCACAACACCATGGCCATTTTCACAATGGGGTTTCGATTTGATCGACAAGATCTACCATCCATCCTTTTACGGTCCTACTTTATCTCAAAGCCATTGAATACATTACTAAGTGGGTGTATGCCATACCACTCACCAAATTACTGGTGTTTAGATATAGAAATTCATCCTTTACCATATCCTCTATAGATATGGAATCCCCTCCACCGTCATTACTGACAATGGCAATCCATTCAAAAACAAGTGCATGAAATTCCTCTGCAAGACTTATCATATCCAACATTGATGGTCTATCATATTACCCCTAGGGTAATGGTCAAGAAGAAGCAACCAACAAAACCTTAATTAAAATCATTAAAAATATGGTTAACAACACTGGTCAAGATTGGCATCTCCACCTCCATCCCGCCCATTGGCCATACCGCACTTCCATCTGCACCCCCACTGGTGCCACTCCATACTCACTAGTTTATGGTGTCGATTTTATCTTTCCGATCAAAGTCGAAATCCCATCACTTCGCATATCTCTAAAGAATTTGATCAATGACAAAGACACCTGGGTTGTGCATCTTGCTCAGTTGGAATTCTTGGATGAAAAATGGGTCAAAGCCTACAACCATCTACAAGCCTATCAACATCAGCTCAAGAGAAGCTATAATAAGAAGGTTTTCCCTTGTCAATTCAATATGGAAAATTTATTCCTTAAAGAAAATCACTGGAATCAGCAAGATTGGGATAAGAAGGAAAAATTCGAAGCAAATTGGTTGGGTCCTTATGTCATCACAACAAAATATGGTTTTGGAGCATATAGGTTGTCTACATGTGAAGGAGAGCCCATGGAAGAACCCATCAATATCATGCATCTGAAGAATTTTTATACTTAGGTCAGCTGGGGTATCCTTCTTGTCAAAATATCAAAATACAAAAAAAGTAAAAAATGGTCAAAATACAAAAAGATCAAAAAATTAGAAAAAATCCAAAAAAAATAGTAAAGAGAAATAATTCATCCTATGGTGAAAACCACCCTTGGTGGCACCTTGGATATGTAATATTGGTGAAAACCTGTCAATAGGCACCATTCGTATAGGGATTAATCATTATCTACCTCATGTCCTAGTTACTTTATGATTGATCCATCCAGATCTCATATCCTCATCATCCTATCATCCTATCCTTTCATCTGCTTACATCATCTAGTTGCTTGGTATTTTTTTTGGTTGGCCATTGGATGAACTTCATTCGCTATCTGGCATCCTGAGCTTTTATCCTACCGTGAGCTTGTGTGGTCTTGTCACTTTGGTTGTCTCCATCTAGGATAATTCATCATGTCGATCTCCATCTAGATCTCATCTTGTCTTTGGTGAACTACGTTGCCCCTGCACTTTCACGTAGGCAAGCCCGATCATTTGATCCACCCCTAGGGCTTTGTTTCTTTTCATATCCCTTTGTCTATCTCTATCCTTAGCAAACTACATTTCCCCTGTGCTTTCACATAGGCAAGGCCGATCACTTGATCTGCCCTCCGGGTCGTTTGTTGTCTTCTCCCGTCTGTCTATCCTTGGAAAACTATGTTGCCCCTGCACTTTCACATAGGCAAGGCTGATCATTTGATCTACCCCCGGGGTATTTTTTTCCATTTGTCTCATCCTTCATCATCTATCCCCATTTTCCTCTTTTCACCCTTATTCATCATTGGTCTTTCATCCTTTTCAAACTACGTTGCCCCTGTGATTTAATGTAGGTAAGGCCGATCATTTGATCCACCCTCGGGGATTTCCTTTGCTTTCCTTTGCTAGTCCATCTAGACGGTGTCCTCCATCATTTGTCTTCATCATCCTCTTTCTGCTTTTATCCATAGTCTTTTCTTGAACTATGAGGGCTCTACGCTTTCACGTAGGCAAGGTTGATATTTGATCAACCCCCGAGCCCCTAGGTCTTTAGGGTGTGTTAGTCTTGTGTCTTGTGTCATGTTGTCAAGGTATGTCCTTATCTAGCTGGTTCTTCACAAATGGAATCCATTCATGTCATGAGATTTAATTAGTTTTTGAATATCTTGCATCATTATTGATCTATTAGTTTAGCATCCATCTTTGGTCTCAACAAGATGTATCCCTCCTAGCAAACCACATCGACCTCATCCATCATCTTGATCCTATGGAAAAGGACGTTTTGAAATTGATTGCAATCTTTTGATGCTTTTGAATTTTGTTTATCATTTGAGCTCCCTATCATCACTCATCACGGTCACCATGATCTATCATATTATGGTGCATTTTGATGGGTTTACATAGGGGCATATCTTGGTTTTTCTTTTGTTTGTTTTTTTCTTGGTTGTCCCACATAGTACCCACCAAGACCCTTGAGGTCTTGCATTATGATGGGGCATCCATACGTGCTTATGGTTATCCCAATGCTTGGCTTGACCAAAGTCATCATGACTTTGGGGTGTTGGGATAACCTTCTTGTTTGTTGTGTTTGTTTATGCATTCGACACTAATCTGCCTTAGTCCACATACCATGGTACCTACTGTCTTATGCTATAGAAAAAATAAATGGTTCGAAGATGGAAAATTGCATTAGGATTTCATCCTCCATTGCATTCATGCATCCACCATCCCCTTTTCTTCCAACCCATGACTTAGGATTTTGGTTGTGCAAAAATTGATTCCTTCCATCTTTCCCTTTCTTCTTAGGATTCCTATGGTTCTCGATAGGTGCAGTTGCACACCCATCACCTCCTTCCCTTCCATCATTATGTAGGCCCTTATTTACATTCATAATCACATTGCATTTCATTTACTTATTAGCATCTATTTGCATTCTCATCTCGTATTTTAGGTTCACTAAGTTGCATTCCATCCCATATGCATAATCATTTTTTAAGTTGTTTAAGTTAATTTTAATTAATTATTCTATACATATTAGAATTCATTTCATTATTAATCTATTGCATTGGCATATTCACTTTAGTTCATATCATTAACATCTCCTATGCATTTTCCTCTACATAACACATTGTTAGGTTCATTTTCACATCCATAGCATATAAAATCATAATTCATCTATCACACTCTGCATCATAAACATTAGACACCATACATATCACATAGATATAATCATCACATCTTGCATCATAGGTGTTAGAAATCATGTGTATCATATCATCTCATCCACATAGAAACACTCATAATTCATCCATCACATCCTACATCATAAACATTAGGCATCCTACATACCATAATCATAAATCCATACAAGCATAAACATAAATCATTATAGGAATATCCATACATCACATCATAATAATCATCCATGTAGAAACACTCATACATCATCCATTATATCCTGCATCGTAAGTGTTAGATATCATGCATATCATCCACATTATTCATATAGGCATAAAATACATCGCATCACAATAACCATCCACAATAAAACCATAAACATACACATATGCATACACATCGTATAGTGTCGATATGGGCTCTTGCATATCATATCCAAAATAACAAAAATACAATGTCCATCACATAACCCATAATAATGTCCATCATATATATCACAATACATATCCATCATATGTCATCAAAAATAAAGTATGAGTATAGAGCTATGGCTCAGCTCTTATCTCTACTGCTCTGTATTATATACCATCTTGTACTTATGAATAATTGAGATTTTGTCTCTCTGATCCTCTAAACCATGAGCAGCCTGCATCTGACCTTTGTGGTGACTCCGACATTAGCCCCCTACATGGAGGCATCTCTCTCATGCTACTATATCCCTGGGTATGCATCCCTTCTAACTGGGATGGCACTGGCATTTGTGGCACTGCTTGAACATAGGTAGGTACCCATTGTGTTGTATCTAGCACTACTGAGTAATAGGCACACATATAGTAGCTAGCCTCTCTCATATACTCATCCTTCTCGGTCACTTGCAGTCTAGCTGAGTCCCGCTCTGCCCTATACCTATCTTGAAATCCAAAAATGGACCTCCTCTCCTATGCCCATGCACCTCATGCTAACTGTAGCTTCTCAATCTCCACTCCCATCCATGACACCTGATCCATGGCTTCGTCCCTCTCCTCCTACATATCCTATACCTGTACCTACAACATCTGAACCTCTACCCTAGTCTCACCACCCTATACTACCTATGCCCACCCTTGTCTTGCATCTCTCTCCACAACCTATATCTGTGCCACTATTACATCCCTCTCCTCCTGTAAGACCTACACTTGTGTCTATAAGACATCCCTATCTATCTCCATCACCTGTACTTGAGCCCTCATGATCTCCTCCCTCTCCTGTATCTGTCACATATCTCTCACTATCTGATCTGCCACCTGAACTTTGTCATAGAGCTCATCTTGCTCCTGTCTCAACTCCCTCATCTCTCTCAATAGTCTCTCTACCTACATCCTCACATCCTCCATATCCCTCTTTGCCTCTGCCAGAGTCTCTACCAATATCTTCCCTATTGCTCTACCAAACTCTTGCTGACCTCCTACGTATAGTATCATCACAGTCACCTCTAGTATATTTCTCTCCCATCTCGCTATCTCCCCTGCCTCATGCTCCCTCGATACTTGTCCCTCCAAATGAGTCACCTCTACCCGTAACTTGCTCATCTCTACTCACAACTCATCTATCTCAACTCACAGCCTCTCTTCCTCCCTCTGCATCTCCTCCTCATACTGTAGCACCAAAGATGCCATCACCACAAAATCCCTCTCATTCTCTTCTATTTGGGCTCACAACCTGATCACCTCCACCTCCACTCTACTCCTCACCGCCTCTACATCTCTCAATCTATGCTCGGTGATATGTAATCTCACCTCAGCTCCTCTCAACCACATGGACAAATCCTCTACTATTGGTGCCATTATAACTAATGGATGAACATAGTGCACATCCATATCCATCTCCTCTTCTCCAC
This sequence comes from Sequoiadendron giganteum, assembly GCA_007115665.2. Lineage (NCBI taxonomy): Eukaryota > Viridiplantae > Streptophyta > Pinopsida > Cupressales > Cupressaceae > Sequoiadendron > Sequoiadendron giganteum. Next base: position 415,549,993 of record CM021102.1, on the reverse strand, counting down.
CCTCATCTCCTATGTCCATCTTCTCGGCCTCCTCCCTTCCCCCATCACCTCTGCCTCATATCTCTCATCCTCAAGCTTGACCCACACCCTTTGTCTCCTCCTCCTCCTACCCAACATCCATGGACCTCCTGCTTCATCCTCCCCCTACTCTCCCTCTTGTGGTTCTACTACTCCAACTACCTCCTACACTCTCCTTTGTTGTCCTACTTTTTCGACCTTGGGCTCTCTCCTCTGCTTACCTCCTCCTACTATATCTACCTTGGCCCTCTCTTTCACTGCTCTCCTCCTACTATAGCTACCCCTAGCCCTCTCTTTCACTACCCTCTTTCCCTATCAGTCATTGTCTCTCTCCCCTACCCTACCAATCTGATCTCATCCTTTGGTCCGAACCGTAGTGCCTCTCTGATTGGCTCCTCTAGTGTAATCTGTACGGGTCGATGTCGCACAAACCATGTTGCATATCTAATAGTCACCCCTAAATCTACTATCCCTTCAGGACTCCCTAGGTATTCTAGTATCTCTCGCTCTAGTGTCTCTCAGTGCTCTTGTGCAAACTAAAAGAATTGACTCCCCCCATGGTCTCTCCCATGTAATCCGTCTACACCTCTCGGTTGCACCTGGAATATCCTGTATCAACCCAAACTACCTTGTCACTCGATCTAGCTGAATGATTATCAACCCAAACTCCCTCATCACTCCTATCTGGTATGAGTATCCCACTGATCAATCCACATAGGTATAATAGCAATGGTGGTACTCTCAATCCCAAGCATCTATCAACATCTAGCCCCTTCTTCTGTATAGGAAAGTCCTCTTGTTCGAAGAAAACCCACATGGTATAATCCAACACCTCTCCCTATGATCTTGTAGCACTCAGCATACACCCTGTTATGGGAAGCCTCAATATTTGCTAGACATCCTCCAATGTCACTATCATCTCCCTGTTGGGAGATGAAAATTTGAAGTCGTTGAATCCCATCGCTTGATGCGCTTTGATAGATGGATACCCCAACATGTGCAATAGCACCGCCTAGGCCAAGGCCTGATGATTTTCTCCCATCATCGCTTGTCGTGTCACCTCCATCACCTCTGCTCTCCTCTCTCATGTCTGAAAACTATCGAACCACTACAACCATACCACACAACCTGTCAAGCCTTACCTTCATTTATTTTTCGCCCCTAGGTTATTTTTCCCATTAACTTTTTTCTCTCCTTCTCAGGATAAATTTCCTAATTTTTTCACCTTTAAAATATCTTGTCTTTCCAAACACTTACCTCTTGTTTTCTATCTTCTTCATAGCCACCCTTAATGCTTTTGATGTCCTCCCTTTTTTTGGGTGTGATCACCCCTCGAGGTGGGGCCTCCCCTTGGAACACGGCCACCCTTCGGGGTAGGGCCACCCCTTAGGGTGCAGCCACCCTTCGAGGCAGGGCCGCCCTTTGGGGTGGAGCCACCCTCAGGGCATGACTCCCCTTCAAGGCAGGGCTTCCCTTTGGGGTGGGGCTGCCCCTCAGGGCGCGGTCACCCTAACCGAGGCACTATCCCCCTGTCAGGGCAGGCCTACCCTAGCCAAGGCATAATCACCCCTCCGTGGGGCACAACTACCCCTGTTTCGACATGACCATCTATAATCTGGGCACGGTCGCCTATCATCTAGGTGCGACCGCTCTTGTGTGGATGACTAAACCCCAATTTTCATCCAACCTAATGGGTTTTTCCAAAAAACCCCCCTTTTTCCCCCACCAACCTACTTGTCATTTCTTCCTATTTAGTGGGTGAAATTAATTTTTTCCCTCTACCCATTTTTCTATTCTACCCCTATACCCAAACCCATGTTTTCAAAATGCATTATAACTTAAAAATAAATCACAAAATGCTAAAAATCATGAGGGTTTGAGACTAACCTAGCATGGGACCACACGATCGGTGTAGAATCTCCACACCTCATCTCCTCGGTGGATGATGTCATCATCATAGTCCTCCAACATCTTATTTTCTTTTTCCTCTTCTCTCCTCTCTCTCACTCAATTGCGAGTTGTGCAAATGAGGAATAGTAATTCTAAAAATTACTATTTATAACCTTCTCCCCTTTTTTAAATAAAGGGTAATTTTTCCCTTTATTTAACTTTTTTCTCCTTTAATTAATCCTCAAACTTCTTGGGGCCACCATTTCCATCTTGTGTATCCATTTGACTCCATTCAGAAGCCAATCTTCATCATTTTTTTAGCTCTATCCAATGGTACCTTTCGTTTCTTCATATCAAGAAGTCTCCCAGGGCCCCCTTTTTCTTCCCCAACCTCCCTCTTGAGGGGGAATACCCTACCATGTTCACATATACATCCTTCTTGTCTATTTTACTGATAGATTGGAGCATCTCCCTTCACTTCCCTTCCATTTGGGCAGCTCATGCAACCTCTCCCATGTTGGGCATCTTTTTCCTAGTCGCTTCCTCTATAGAGTCATCTGCATTTTATTTTTCTTTGAAACATTGTTATTCTAACAATATTTTGAAGAGGGGCAAAATGTAGACATCCAAATTTAACCACTCCCATATGGTCAAAATCTTGTCATTTATTCATCTAATTCATCTATATTAATTAAAAGAAATATTTAATTAATATTATCCCGTTCTCTAAGGTCTCTAAAGGTAAGTAATTAAATACTTTATCCTTTACCACATCCTCTCTAAATTAAATAAATGTATAAATTTATTTAATTTAGTCAATTATCCTCTTCAATTTTAAATTCATTCTTTCTCTCTCCTTGTCACATCCTCAATAAGCTTTTCACTAATCTATATTAATCTAATTAATCCTTCATTAGGATGTGCATATCTTTAATCAGGATTAATGTCACATCCTCCATATTTAGCCACTTGCCTCTAATCTTCATTAATTTTGATAATCATCTATTTTCACAACCTTAATCTTAATCACTTACCTTTTCTAGCATGTCCTTAAGTCAACCTTTCATGGTACTTACCTTATCAGGTTTTTCCTCTTCCCCATGTGAATTAAAAATTCACTTATTCCCCCAATGCATTTCTCTTCCCCATGACCTCTCATAGGTCACATCAAGTACATGGGACAAGGACCTCCTTTAGGAGGATCTTGTCTTATCCATTTGGTTCTTCTAATCTTGTGAATTTAAAATTCACATTTATTTCTCAAACGCCCTCTCCAATCCCTATGATGACAAGAGTGGACTTTCTAAAAGTCCTCACTTGTCACTTTCAGCCCCACTTGGGGACAAGGAATTCCTTTTTGAGGAAATCCTCTTCAATCCCAAGTACCTTGGGACCACATGGCCTTTTCCATGTCACCTTTTCCTTTTTCCCTCTCACCCTCCACATGGAAAGATGTGAGGGCTTGTGAGTCTTCAAATCACCACAACCATTCATCTTGTCCATGGTGGATAAATCTCAGCCATCCATTTTTCTTTGAATGGAGAGCCTTGGCCTCAAGTTAAGGGTTGAGGATTTTGAAGCCATTATTGCATACAAGCTATTATTGCAGCATTCAAGTCACTCAAGCCATTTTGTATTCTTGTATTCTTGCATTCAAGCCATATTAGCCATTTAGTATCCCACCTACCATCTTCCATCACTCAACCACCTCCATTATTCCAAGCTTGCCATCAAGGAGCATACATAAAAAGCTTCTTCAAAGGCCAACCACTTCAACAATTTAAGAAAGCAACAAGGTATATCATTTTCATATTAAATTTTTTTGTTGTTTACTTAGATTTAACTAGGCCTAATCATTGGGGTGTTGTTGTGTTTCCTTTGTCTCACATTCATTTCATTTTTCATTCTAGACTAGGGGATTTTCACTGCACATAGCTAGAATGAAATGCAATTTTGATTTTTAACAATGCACTGAAATGAATCAATTTAAATTAAATGCAATGAAATTAATGAAACAACAAATTAGGAAAATAAAACATGAAAGTAACATCACCAAACATAAGCTAAAAAACTGACATTTGAATGTCCAGAAAATGAAAATTTGTAACTAATAGGGACTCATTCGCCAATAAGTGCGAATGGGTCCTAGTTAGGTTTTTCTAAGATGTTTTAGTGGATTTTAGATTTATTTTTAATGCCTTTTCAGATGCCAAGAGATGTAACTTTGACCTGTGAACCATTGGACAAAGGTAATTTGGAGGGAAAAGGACCCACACTACAAGAAAGCAATCCCTAATCCTTGATTTTCCTATATAGGGGGAATGGTTCATTCAATGAAACCTAGGATCCCCAAATTGGATTGAGTATCAACACAAAGGTGATTCAATTCTCAACAAGGGATACCTAGGAATATTCCTTAGTCTTTAAAGGGTTCACTACCAAGCAAAAGCTTCAAAAAGATAACTTAACATTTAACTCACAAAACCTATTAATGCAAGCCAAATAATGAGTGCAAAAGACAAAATTAAGTAACAAGTTAGGACATGTATGTACCTAGGAAGTCTAGAAATGTGATAAGGATTCTATAAATGGAAAAATGATGTCAAAATATGCTAGGGAGGACAAATACAAGATTACTATTGTCTTAGTCACACTGCTATTTTTGGGGAAAATGTAGAATCTTCGGACATCGAAACAAAATCTCAAATAATCTCTACAAAATACCACTTGGAGGACTAAGAAACCCTTATTTTCAACTTAGTCTTGATCTAAATTTTTGCAACTTAAAAATGTTATCCTAAGGTTCAATGTTTGCACTTCCTTCTTCTCAGATCTCGGATCCCGAAACTTCCAAATCTAGCATGTAGGTGACTTTTGGTGAAGATGACAACTTTGGAATGCAACTTTACAACTTGACAACTTTGCACTTCAATGATCTTCAACCTAAATCTTCAAATATAAACACACAATAGAGGAAAAACTTGTTGATTGTTAGTAAATGGGGGATTTCCTTTGTCAAACCCCTTGTTGGTAATTAAATCTTGGAATGAAATGGAATAATGAAGGGAAATAATGAATGAACAAAGTGTTATGTTGAAACTCACCAAACCCTTGTCTTGAAATCTGCAAACTTGTGTGAAATAGCTAGCTTGAATGTAGATCTTGAATCAAATGAATGCTTGATAGATCTTGACTTGAATTGCTTGCTTGAATCAAAACCCTACATCACAAATGTTAGCTCAAAAACACACATGATGCAATAAAATCTTTGACATGATGCTTGAGTCTTGATGAAGGCTCCAAGTGCTTGATGAATTTCTCTTGAATGCTCTTGATCTCATAAACTTGGTTTATGAATTCTCTCATGAAAGTCTTAGATGATCTCATGAATGCTTGTTAGGAGAAAATGAGTGGAATAACCTTGTATTTATACTTATGCATGTTTAATATCCTGAAATTACACCACTACAAGAAGACATATGAAATAATTAATTAAAGGAGGCTAAATACCTAAGATTTAAAATTAAATCCTGAAACTAACTTGAGGGGGACTAAGATGCCCTAGGTGGTGTCTTAGTCTCGAGGCTTGAAACTCAAAGAAAAAACTCCAAAAAGGGAACTTTTAAGGTGCCTTTAAAATTAGGGTCCCAAGAACTTTGTGGGACAAAGAAACCCTAAGTGTCTTATTAGTCCCAGTCCAAAAATCAAGGACACAATACCAAAATAATTAAATTATCATTTATCCTTTGATGTTTGTCAGGACTATCCATAAATAGATATAATTTATTAGGCTTGTGGATGCAAAATAGGACCAATTAAGACATAAATAGAGGATGAAATTGCTTCAAACTCACACTAAAAAATCCAACCACATAATAAAGAGGGGTTCAAATGTATGAATGCTAGTAAGATAGGATGACAATAACCAAGAGGGTGGTCAAGCCCCTAGGATCAAGATCCTATGACAAACCAACATAGGCACACAAAAGCACTCTTGGATGATGTATGCAGCCATAACCAGATCGCAAACATGTACCATCAAAGATAGGAAAATGAAAAGGAAAAAGAAAAAAGCAATGGATCAAGCTTTCACTGGTTGTCCTACCTATTGTGGACTAGGTCTAGGCTATTTTTCCAAAAAGAAAAAAGGTTTACAAGTGGAACACATTGTCCACTATACAAACAAAATGCATGCTCACAAGGACTAGTGAAGCTATTTTTCCACTAGGTGAGCCCCAATAGATCCATATCAAATTCATACCCCATGACTATGATAAGGAAAAAAAAAATGCACGGTCGCAAGGGCTAGTGAAACTAGTCATTCACTAGGTGAGCCCCGAGGAACCATATCAAAGCCATACCTCCATGACTTTAATAAGGCACAAAAATGCAACAAGAAAAAGGGATGGTCGAAGGTACTTTGCTTAGTTTGTGTGAGGTCTCCTCTTAGGAAACATTGTGCCTAATGTCTCCAAGAGAGGACAAGTCAAAGAAGTATCAAAATCTCAGAGGAAATCAAACCCAATGACACTACCAAAAAAAGAACACATCACAAGAAGAAAGAAAATCACACAATGAAAAATGAGGTTCAATGTATGCTCCCACTTTAAAGTGGTTGCTAACATCATTACTATGATAAATTTATTTAAAGTAGAAGAAGACATGAGAACTTACTTGGAAAGCCCTATGCTAGGTCATATCATGTTTCCAATTAACTACGTCATGAGAAGGAAAGGGGTTGCCCTCGAAATATATAACTCAGTATGTCACATGTGAGCCAACTTAAGCCATGTCATCCACATCCCAAGCTTGCTCTTACATATACATGGAAGGAAGTCAACTAGCCAAATTAGACAATGAAAAGTGACATATGAGGACAAGGCTACCTAACCCCTTGTGCCCACTTAGTGTAGAACAAGGATGAGCCAAAATGGTTGATGAGAAACAAGCTCGAGTGAAAATCAATATCAATTAGAGGAATTAAGTGCTTCAACACAAGGAAGAGTACCACACTCCTTAAGATGTTGAGTTTTATCACTTAGAACCTTACATTCATTAGTAGCATGACCATGAACTATATGATATGCACAAAATGAATTATTGTAGTAAAATTTATTTCGTGTTCTTGGAGGGAGGGATATCAAACGATCTTGGAGGAGTCTCGAAAAGCTACCCTCTTGGTCAATGGTAGAAGATGTTCCTTTATTTTGTGACAAAGATATCTCTTGGTTAGTATTAGTTGTCATACCTACACAAGACATTTTAGATTGTGAGATTTTGTTCTCTTCTTTAAAAGATGTAAAATATATGGAATTCGAATCATAAACTTGTTGCGTAATGACATTGATGTTAAGCAAGGATTTTTTTGTCTCTTTCAAAGGTTCAAAATCAAGACCACTAATGTTTATCAATTCAGGATGCACTATTTTTAAAGTTGGCTTAGAGTAATCTTTTGAAATTGTGTTGATATTGAGTGAAGGTCTATTTATGTCTTTTGAAGGACAATAACCAAGACCATGAGTCTTTTATTGCATGTGAAGCTCTATAGGGTTATGGATACCTTGTTCTCTAGCACCACATCCTTTTCCACTATGGCCTAGTTATTTCATAAGATCATAACCTTTTCCATAAAGCTTCTTCATCTATTTTGGATTCGGTGGTGGCTCATAATTGTTTGTGTCAAAATCAGTTTGTAATTGTTGCATGTTGAAGATTCACCTTGTGTAAGCTCTTGTTGTGTTGAAATTATCACTTTTCCTTTTTTTTTCTTCACTATTTTTGTTTATTTTGTATTCTCCCAAGAACGAAGGTGTGGAATCTAATGAACCCCAATCATCTTCCAATAATTTTTATGTTATTTCAATCTCTTATTGTGTAGTTGTTAGGGGTTCTATCATCGAGGTTGGAATTAATGTTTTCAGAGTACTTGGTGTTCCTTTTTCTACTTGTAAGAAAATTTCAGGCTTAGGATCAATTTCCACTTTGTACACATTATTTTTGTAAATATACTTCATTCTGCGGTGAAGAGTTGAAGGCATAGCATGCATCTCATGAATCCAAAATCTTCCTAAAATAAGGTTATATGAAAGCTCACGAGGCATAAATTTAATAGGAGTTTGTAAGGTAGCCTTTTCAACTGTAATAGGTAAAGTGATCACTCCAAGTGGTTTATTTCCTATGTTGTCAAATCCTCGAATTGATAAGGAATCGAGTTGAATTTGTGACTTGTCTATGCGAAGTTTATCTAAAAGAGTTAAACTACACACATTAAGAGCTAATACATTATCAACAAGGGTAAGCTTAATCCCTACCATCTTGTGGATAGCTATTATCATGAATTCTTCATTTTTCTTTCTCACTTCCAAGGGGGGTAACTCATTTTGGTGAAAGGTAATATCTATGTTAACCACATTCATTCCCTGAATGAGAGCTATCACATCAGTTGGATTTGCACTAGGGGAACCAGAACTTGATGAAAAGTTGTTTGAAGCATGGTGTAGTAAGTAGATGAAGTTTGAATGAGATCCCATAAGGAAATCTTAGTGGGATTATTGTTAAGTTTTTCAACAAGATCATACTCCTTACCACTATGTGATGGTAAATGAAGAGCACTAGTAAATAGAGGATTAGGAAATGGTAATGAAACATGACTAGGTTGGGGTTGTCTATTATTCATTGTGTTATACTT